>VCCN01004508.1:1434530-1446920 GCA_006491835.1 Architeuthis dux | reverse complement strand
AGTCTGTTTGTGATTATTTTTGTGAATAGTTTATATAAGTTAACCTGGGGAAGAGAAATATTGCAGCATGAGAACATAAATAAAAAATTCATTTTTTAAAATTTACCTTTAACTCCCAGTCCCAGAAAAATTCACTCACTTCCATTATTAAAATTATTAATCTTTTGTAGCTTTTTCTGGTAATTTCTGTTCAGGTCAAATTTTCTCTACTTATCTTGATTAAAATATCTACATATTATAAATATGTGTATTTTTATTTCAATACAAGTATTGAATAAGATATTTCAGAGCATATTTTTAATACTCTGCATAGGAACTAGCAGCTGTCAATATCTGCTTTTTCTATAAGTTTGCTTTTTCTATAAGTTTCTTTTTTATTGAATTATATTTTCATATGTTGATATTTCTACATTTTTTATGGCATTTTGGAAAGAATAAATGTACAATTTTTCAATAGTTCTATTAAAGCAGAAATCTGCTTAAATCTGTATTCAATTTATCGATGACATTTTTGAAGCATTTTGTTTAGTTGCTTAGCTGGTAAATAATAGTTTTCATGATCTGCCAATGTGTTTCTGACTATTTATCTTCACAATCCTATTATAAGAGCTTAAGTTGGCATGAGTGAGTGATTGCAAATTTTGTCACTTGACTAAAAAATCCTTTCAATTAGCTCAGTACTCAGGGTGTTAGCCAGGAATTTAATTTCCCCACTGTTTTTATCGGATTGCAAAGTTTTCCAAGGTCCACATTTTGTATTTAAAAAAAAAATGAACAAAAAGACACTAAAAATGGTGAAAAACACGCCTCAAAATGGCCAAAATGATTGAAAGAGCTCAGCTAAAGTGGGAAATTGGAATTAGGTTTCTGTTGGGAATTAGCCGCTAACCGGATAGTGGGAATGCTGGCTAACACCCAGGTATACCAGTGACAGATTTTCTAACCAATGGAAACATCATTTCAGCTTACTCACATACACATTTATATAATTATCATTAAAACACAACCGTATTCTGTTACATAGAGCCTACATTTCAAGTGTTCTTTTTGGTGACATAAAAAATTCTCAGTTTCTGAAGTTTATGTTCTTGTACTTCCAGCTATCTTGGCTAATCATCTGGACTGGATGTAAATTAGTGCATCTGCTTTGATATATTTTCTGTTCAGTAGTTCGTCTTTTTATATCTAAAGTAAATATTTCTATGTGGGGATGATGTGAAACTAATTGGTTACATTGAAAGAGACACTCTACACTCTTATGTTTGAGCTCCTTCAGGATTGATGCATTCTGTGATCCTTTTCTTGGTAATTGCCTGTTGAGTTTAACTTGTTCCCATGTTTATCCTAGATCTTGGAGTTGATCAATTATAAACTGTTTCTCTAAAAGATTCTAAGAAATGTGAATGAAAATAAGATTAAATAGCATTTAGCTTTTTTCTCCTTTGTGGGATTTACTTCAGCTTTGGTGACCCTCTCTTGTGTAGTCTGATTTGATGGAGAATAGTTTTCACCTTTACAATTTCTTCTCCATTCCCTTTGTAATTGCTTCAAGCCGTATCTCAATAATTCTAACTTAGCAGCTGCCAATATACTTTTCATTTCCGTCTTTCTTGGTGTAATCTTTTAGACTTACTTAACCATCTGTCATTATTCTGTTAGCCAAAGATAAAAGTTGGTTCTTTCTCAAATGATATTTTTCTCGAAGGTGTTCTTTTCAAGAATCATCTTAACAGTCTCAGTTATAACTTATTGTGTTAATATGCAAAACTTGAGCACCAGCAACCCAGATGCAAGCTTTTGGTTATAAAAGGCCAGGCGGTAATTGTTCGTCAGTTTGTTCTTGGCTTGCCACCCGAAGCCACGTTGGAGTGTACTTGTACTGTGAATTACGTTGTAGTGGCTCAGACTTTGTGACAGTGGTTATAGCTTACCAGTGATAAGCAAGGAAGTGTCCCATGAAGGAATTGTTCTGGTGCTGCGACATTGACGTGTCATTTGACTTATTGCATCAAACTGTGTCAGTATTTTTTCCTCCCCTGTGAAACTACAAAAATATAAGTATGTGCCTATTTATGTAGTGTGCATAAGAGAGAAAATGAGTGAGTGAGTGAAAGCTAGCTATGCACATATGGTACTATTTGAAGTTATATTATTTGGTAGCCTTAAAGATTTTCTGCTGCTGTCATTAGGAGAGTTTAGTTTTAAGTGCATTCAAAAAGATTGCATTGTAACAGCCATCACTTCAGCATACTTTTAAAAGTTGTCAAAATTTGTCTTGGGATCCTATTTCCATGTGTGATTCACTACCTGATCTACTACATAACTAAATTGTTCTGCTTTTGAAACAATTTGTGATAGGTGATGAAATTTTTTATGGATACTCTGGACCTTTTCATTAAGTAGATCCGACTTGCATTTCTTGATCTATGGTGAATGAGGATGAATATACTAAATGAAAAGACAGTGTTGTATCATAAACTGAGGAAAGTGAAATTCTGAGTAAGTGGTTGAGTTTTGCATATTAACACAATAAGTTATATCTGAGACTGTTAAGATAATTCTTGAAAAGAACACCTTTGAGAAAAATATCATTTGTTTCTTGTACTCTACAGTTTTTAAGAATTTGATTGCTGTGCAATAATAAATTGTAGGTCAGACATTATTCTACTTGGTATATTTAGCTCAAAGTTTATAATTACAATTAATATTGGTTCCTGATTATTATTTAAATACCTTTTGTTGTCAAGGAAAATGGATACCTCTTTTTGCCATTTAAAGAAGCATTGTTCATAATTTGAATTTCTGAGGCAATTGTTTCAAGTTTACAGGTGCTGTAAATACAATCTTTTAAATCTTTGTAAACTGCTTATTTGGCTACTAAATGCAGAGTAGATAACAATTTTGTGCAGCTTGTTCATCTTCAAAACCAACTTAAACTGATTAAAACTTCTTTTAATGTTTATCGAATGCAATCAGTTTTAAAGAAAATGTAAAGTCTGTTAAAATCCTCTGTATACTCACTAGTTCACCTTTGCCGTCAAAAAATGAGTTATATTTGAATAATTTTGCAATTGCATTGTACTTGTTGCTCTGCATTTTCTTGTTTATGTTCAACCAGAATGAACTCAGATTTTTTACACATTTGCAAAAAAATCTTTTTTTTAAAAGGAGATTACTTGACAAATGTTACAGACAAAAAATATAGACATACACAAGGCATATTATATAAGTAGATTATTTGGTTGCAATAATATGTATGCCTTTAATCAAGGGACTGTACTCAGTATATGTTAGAATGATAGATATTTGTATACCTGTCTTAGTTTTAGGGTTTAGCTTTAAAATATATCTGTCCCAGGAATTGTTGCTTTAATTCTTCTTGGTCAGTTGCCATTTCAACTAATGGATAATTGGGTGTTCAATTAATTGCCTATTTGGTGTTGGTGAATTTTGATGCTGACACATTAAGCTAGTATCTTACATCTGCTACCATTAAGACTTAAACTGCTTTTTTCATCAGATTAACTCTTTAGAAAGGAATAATCCTGTTGGGATGATCACAATCCGTATGACTGACACTTGACAATTTGCTGATATCATGTGATCAAGCATCAGTCAAATCACATGTGCCTCACAGCTGCAAAATTGGCTGATCCTACTTCATTCAATGAAAAAATGTGTTAACTAAGTATTCTCATTGTCTGTAATGAGTTATTTCCCTTAGGCAGGGGAGCACTTATTGACTTCCGGTAAGGTGCCGCTGTTTACATCCTTGTGCTGGGGAAGACATATTGGTTTTAGGGGATTGGGAAGACGCACATTGTGTTGAGTGCGGTCATTGTAAATATGTATGAATAAATTGGATCTGAGCGAGTACATCTTTTGTTACATTTTAAATCTGTTAATATCTGTCATTATAACAACCTTACAAAATGTATGTATTTTTCTTCTGTGAAATAAACAAATAGAAAATAACTGTAAAAATGATTATCAGCTGATTAAGTCAGATTATAGTTTTCAATTTTCAGTTTTCTTTGACCAATGATATTTGGATCCATTTGTAAAATATTCCAATACTGATTTTGTAAACATCACTTTTCATTTTTTCCTTCAATATCATAAACCAATGGCCTTGTGTGATTCTTCATAAAATCCATATGAAAGCAATGTCATTAATTAAAGATTAACGTTTTGCAAGAATGGTTCAGTTTCTGGAATAAGTCTAATTTGAAAGGACACTGGATGGTGACACCCAAAAAACAATATACTCCTTTGAACAAAAGGTCCTATACCAAATTCCCCCAGATGTAACATGCATAAGAGGAATGCTAGAGAATACTCTGACAGAAATTGTTGTGATGTAAACAATGAAGATGCCAGCCTGATAAATAATCATTGTATTATGAATACTATCTTTTAGGCATTTTCATTTGACATTGCTACAGAGTATAGTCAGGTTGAAACATAAAAAACAGCTAGTAAAATCCTTAGTCCATTCATAGATTTGTAAAATCTGCTCAAAATAGCTGCCTGCGTTTTTTGTTTTTTTACAATGTTTATTTAAATGTTACTCCTCAGTGAAAAGGAAGAAAATACAATAAATTTACTAAAAATAGAGAAACCATGAAAAATAAATTTGCAGATTGATAAAAGTATGTAGCAAGGACAAGAAAAACATTCAGGTTATGCTCTGGGGACAAAGAATGAAGAATACCCATTAGATTGTCACTTGCATTGAAGTAGTTTTTCAAAATGTCTTACTGGTTCACTTCTGTTTACTAATGATTCCTGTTAAGCCTAATTATTCATGCAAGGAGTATATATCTAATAATGGTAGAATAGAAACAGTAACGGGACTAGGATGGTCAGCTCGGCTGCTGTGGCTAGGGTAGTGGTGACAAAAGAGTCTACTTGTGAAAGGACAGGGATACTTGATTAATTGATGTGGTAGTAATAACTGAATATCTTATTTTTCAAATGGTTCTTCGGACGATTGAACTCCTTTTTCAGCTCACATCAACATGTCGACTAAATGCATTAGTCAGATGAGTGTGGAGTTCAACCCGGTCTGGCTTCCTCTTCTCAACAGACCTAAACCCGACAAGACAAAGACACAGAAACACCTGGGCCCTGCGTTTAGGTGTTACCCCCTTTAAAAACAAAAACTTCTGTTTACCTAATCACACTGAATAAGGCAGAAGGCTTGGCCGAAACGTTGTGTTTACAACACAAACAACAAGGAGTTCAATCATCTGAAGAACCATTTGAATATTAATGACCCTTCTCAAAACTATAGAAAATATCTTTTTATATTTTTTAATAGAAGTTTATATGGTGTGTAAAATAAATCAAGTACACTTTACAGGAATGTGATTGCTTTTTAGAACATAGTAAATGTTTGAGAACGTTTTGAGGTTTAATGGTCGATGCTAACTATATCAAATTATGTTTTGTGTTCATATGTCCACTAGGCATTGAAATAAACCTTTTTGTATATACGGCCAGTTTTTTTTTTCTACTAAATAGATAACAACCCTCCTTTTTCTTTCCATCTTCTTCAAACTGATTGCACGCTAGCACAAGTGATTTGCCTGCAAAATTTATTCCTTTCCAAACAAGTTTCAAGTATGCAGTTGTCACTTATTGACTAGAGAATGATTCTGACTAAATTTGGGTAGAAACTGTGTTTTCAGGATGTTAAATTGACCATAACAACATTTGTAGAGCTTATGACAGTGACATGAAAACAATTTTCATTTTCTCTTTACTGTATTGCAATTTATTGTTGATATCACCAAAGAACACCATCTTGCTTATGACACCAGGTTGAAAATACGTTTCATGTCTACTTATTCAAATATGTATCAGTTTGATTTCCTTATACTGACATTGAGAATTGATCAGTGAATAATGAGTAAGAACATTTAAATTAAAAATGTATTAAATAATGTTTTATTGATTAAAACAAATTTAATTTTGACTTTTCCGTTAGATACGCTTCAGCAGAAAAACATTATATAAAAGATTATAGTTTAAGATTTTGGGATGTTATTCCCATCAGGCACACCAAAGTTTGGCAAATCGAAAAGGAACAGATTTTTCCTTGACATTGGTGACATCACTGAAAAGTCAGCAGTGTTACCAAGATAAACAAAGTCCACATGTTGACATCGAAGAAAATACTAGCCTGAACTGGTGTCGCTAGTCTGTCTCTGAAATGTTCGAAGTTACTTACATTAGATAAAAATAGGTTGTTTATAGGTTTTTGTGTTTTTTTTTAAACTAACAAACTTTCGAAGTTACTAAGATACTTTCTTACGAAAAAATTAAAAACTATTTTTTGTGCTTTCAATCTAAGTATCTTTGGTGCTTTCAATCCAACTATTCTTTGGCTTGTTGTTTTGTTTTTTAAAACTAACAAACTTTCGAAGTTACTGAGATACTTACTTTCTTCCAAAAAAAATTAAAAACTATTTTTTGTGCTCCTTCCATGAAGAAAGAATACATACTATATTTTGATTCTTGCTATAGAAAGAACAAATGTTGTCATTCTTAGATCATCATACTGTAAAGACAGTTGCGAGAGGACTGAGATCATAGAATGTCTATACTTGCTTCACAAGTAATTTACCTAAATTTACTTTCCTATGGTATATATCTATATAGTTTTTCATTCAGTTGCTTCTGCACAATTTTTGGGTCTTGCTTTTGGCTGTATTGACAAAATAAGCTGAGACAGTCATGTAAAGTTCCTCTTTTCTCAAGATCCAAGATGACTTAGATGTTTTTCTATACATTTTTTCATGCTTATTTTCATTCAGTTGCTTCTGCACAATTTTTGGGTCTTGCTTTTGGCTGTATTGACAAAATAAGCTGAGACAGTCATGTAAAGTTACTGGTTTCTCAAGATCCAAGATGACTTTTTCATGCTTATTCTTTGAAAATTCAAGGTTACCAAGTTCTAGAGAGATCACATAATTGATGGTAAGAAGTTGATCCATGTACCTACTTGAATGTTTCTTTAAATTGATAATGTTGGTGTAGTATCTACCTTTGCTATATCGATATCAGTATTAATGCTACCAAATGATGTGTTTGGCTGCACACAACTTTCTGCTAGAAGTTTGAAAGAAAAGAACAAAATCGCCCACACACACACATGCAATTATGATTGATGTTTATAGATTTTTTTTCAAGCGGAGGCTTGCGAGACACCGATAGCTACCTAGGCAATATGGGAGACACAAGTCGTTCAGAATGGCTGAGCTGAACATGGCATCACAGAATATGACATGTCTACCTGCCATGGCTAGTTTTGATGTTTGGAACTTTGCCGACAAAGTTTGGCCAAAAACACTTAAATACCTATTTCAAATTTAGGTGGGATGCATGACAAACAAACCAAGGAAATCATGTGTTCAGAAGATAAAATTGTGCCTTCTGTTCTCTCTTAGGAAGAAAAATTCTCATCAATTCTAGTGCCTGAAATTGTAGATTCAGCCACATGCAAATATTGTAGCCACAAGACAACATAATCTGCACCAATGTGGTCTGCAAGCATTGCAAAGTACCCTTGTGCTTGAACAAAGACGGAAACTGTTTTGAGGCATACCACACCCTATTAAATTAGCCTGCTTTTGGTCCGTACAATAAAATTTTAAAATCAACCCGGAGGTGTTATTTTTTTTGTCAATATCAATTTTTTGTATCTATTTATTTTAATTTTTATTGAATGTTATTCTTTAATTCTGTTTTATTTAACTTTCTACTTTAATTTTTAATTTTTTATATTTTCCATCTTTTGTCACTTTTTGGGCAAGGCACCATATATGATCACTTCATTGGAGGAGGTTTTGCCCCCATAAACTAAAGAATTTCAGAAAACTTGCAACTAGGTCTAGTTTAACATACAAAAAGATTTTGATATCTAAAATATTTTTAGGGATGCCCTATAAAGGGTTAAGCTCTTTGCATTCTTTTTCAAGGGTACTGAGATTTTGTGCAGTTAGTAACTTTGAAAGCCTGTAACTTTTGTGTCTCCTCATGTATGACTAAAATTGACATTACAACACAACCGTGAAATTCAAACACACTATCTTTTGGCGATCAAAGTCGCCTGCAGTGGTAGGACAAGATTTTTGCTTGGCGAATGAAGTCACCTACAGAGTACTGCAGGTTAAGAACTGGCAGGATAGATGCTAGAAGAATATCTAGCCAAGATCAATACAGGTATCTCCCGCCTTTTGAAAGCTTGCTTTGTACCACGTTTTTGCATTCATGAAAAAAGACAAAAAGCGAAAATAGCATTCAGTGTTTGTTTTATAGTGAGTCGTTATAGAGGCAGCGCACACTCTTTTCCTTTCTCTCCTTCACCCCAGTCTCCTGTACCCAACTTCTGATGACTCAGCCTAACATACCATCATCACAATTTTTCGGGTCTGGGAACGCTCAAAGTTTTTTCCCATATAAATTAATTATAATTGCTTTTTTTGCTTTACCCCATTTTGGCTTACAAAATGTTTTATAACATTTTTAGAACATTTTATTTTAGTGTGAAAAAAAAGTATACAATTTGTATTTACAAGCACACATCATAACCATCATATTTCCACAATATCTAGGGCCTTAAACCTTTGTGGTGGTGTAATAAACATCATAATTCTTCTTAAAATCATTTACATCTGTTGATAGCACTATATATTCCGGTAATCTATTCCAAAGTCCTACCACTCTATTGCTAAAAAAGAATTTTCTGATATTCAATCTACTTCTATTTGCTTCTACCGTATATGTGTGGCCTCTCAGTCTCCTGTATCCGCTTCTAGTAAAAAATACATCATGATTTACTACTTCCAAGCCACGCATAGGAATGCTCTACTTTTGCATAGTGTGTGTTGGGGAATCTGTATAAGACGGATATTTCAGAGACTCACTATCCCCAATATCTTTTGTAATAGCTATACTACTGCTTAGTTCAATCTTGCAGAATAGTATAAGTTCATGAATTCACCAGAAGAGAAAAGAAAGACATTGAAGATTGTGTTGATTTTGACTATCAAACGGCTCATAGACTACACACAGCAGAGTAAGCAAAAAATAAGCATGACAGTCAGAAACTACAATAATACTGAGAAAAAAACGAAAATGATACATCAGAAAACTTACAAACTAGAAGCCAAAACTGGTAAGAAAAATGACTTATAGAGACAAAAGGAATTACAGATGAAATGACCTGAGCATTATTTTTTAAACAAAGGATACTTCAAAAGGGAAGCTGAATCACTATCAATAATAAGGAATGTTGCTAGTGTATGAGGACCAGATGAAATTGTAAATCATATAATTTGTGAATGTAGCACAAAAATAGACATGACTGAGTTAGGATAGTAATTCACTAAAAATTGTGCAAGCAATTTGAGTTTGACTATTCAAACAAATGGCATAAGCATAAACCAGAAACTCTCTTGGGAGGATTCTTTGGGACTTTGAAATTCAGATGGATCAACCTAACAAAGACTAAAAAGTCTCTCAGATTATAGATGTCAATATTCTAGCAGAGAGTGAAAAGCTAGATAAATATGAGAATGATCATCAGCCTTTTAGCGTCTGTCGTTAGACGTAGACCTGTCTATAATAGACATCTGGAGCCAGTAGTTTCTGAACTTGTCTAGTTCGTCATGCGATCTTATTTTTTTGACGCCCACTGTTTCATATATGATCTCTGGGGATCCACGTTGTGAAATGTGATGTCCAGCAGTTGTCTTACATTATTGCAACATGACCAGCCCATTGCCATTTGTGTTTTCTAATGTTCTTATGATATCTCTGACCCCTGTTTGTTTTATAATATAATGTGCTGTCTTGTGATCTCTGCATGTGATGTTGCGCATTAATCTCTCCTGTGCACGTTGCATGGTTCTCAGTTTGAGGGCCAGTCTTTTTGTTAGGTTCCATGTTTCAGCTCTATATGTGACTATTGGGTCCGCGCCATAAATATGAGAATATTACCAAAGAACTAAAAAATATTATAGAATAATGTAGGTGACAATTGTGCCCATAATTATTGAACCATTTTGGATAGTCGTAAAGGCTCTTGTAAAAAGACTAGAAGGCAAAATCTGAAGAAGAAACATTTCAGGCAAAAGCATTGTTGAAATTTGCAAGAATACTGTGGAGAGTGCTAGGGTTTTGAGAAGACATGCTATCACTTAATCTCCAATGAAAAGCACCAGGTACTACAAGTGCGAAAACTTATGGAATAACAACAAAGTTTTATTTGGGGTCATTGTTTTATATTTCTTCTTTTTCTTGTACAAGTTCTAATCAGGTTTTAAATATCATTTTCCTTGAGATTGAAGGATTCACTTCTTGCTGTTTATGGAATTATTGACTTTTTATTTCTGGAAACTGGAAAAGAAGAAATAAATCAAATTGCTGGATTTGAACTTTAATTTTACAAAATCAGATTGTCTTTTTTCTTGATGAAATTAATGTTTTCAGAATTTAGATTTTTGTTAAATTAATTAAGGCAAAAAGAACTTATTGCTGTTATTAACGCTTACCTATATTTAACTCGAGTCAGTATGATCAAAATGTGGTTACAGCTGTTGTAGCTGTAACCACCTTTTGATGTCTATGACTGTGTAATTATAGAAATATTTTGTTGGTGTGTTGGGAATGTTTTTATTGATATTATGTAGAAATTAATTATTATTTCCTTTTAGAAAATAATTTGTTTCCATCTGGAACTTGATTATCTCATTAATATTTCCTGAAAATAACTTTTAATGATCAGCAGCAATTTATAGATTGTGTAGATAATGAATAGTTTTGTTATTGCATAAATACATTGGCATTTTTTTATCTACTTTGATAAGTACCATAAAATGGGATTACTTGAACTGCTCAGGCAACCAATAAGCATTGAAGAAAACTAGCAACATATCTGTATTTTTTGCATTTCTGTAACAACTACTGCATATTTAAATTTTAGCACAATGTTAAAATATGCCTTTATGATGTCTGGATTTTAGATTGCATGAGCTTATTAAATCATTTTTTAATGCAATTCTGAAAATTGGCAGTTTTAAAAATTCAAAATGGCATTCTTCCTGTAGTGTTTGACCAAGATTCCAAGAAATGTATTGCTATGCCAGTTCTTTTAGAGAATTGTGGTAATTTGGACTGCCACGTTACTTGGACCAAAACTCTTTTCTTAACAGTATCAAAAAACACCACAAACAAACTGACTAGGTAGTAAAATATAACGTTGCTACCTCTTCAAAAAATAAAAAGATGTTGATTGCTATTTTGTAGGCCAAATAACTAAAGTAATTTCGAATGCAGTTCTAGAAATTTCTTTTATGTGACTTGAGTATTCACAAGATTGTAATCAGTATAAATAGCCCACTAAGGAAGACATAGACAACTGTGACTTTGTAGATATAGTGCAACTTTTGCCAAACCCAACTATGCCTTGCAGAGGTGCATATATTTTTGAATAGTTTAACTTCTTATTGATTTATGCAGCACACCATTTTGTTCTTTTCAGAAACAATTGAATTCGTAATTCTGGAATTCTTAAGGTGTGTGTATGTCGATAAGTCTAATATTTATAAATCACTTCCCACAGCAGTTTTATCTCTTCTAAATAAAATCATTTGATTACCAAGTTCTTGCGTTTTTCAAGTGTTATAAATATTGTTTAGTTCTGAGCTTCAAGTACATGGAAATTGAAAGTGCTCTTACATTATAGCTAATATGTTTATATTAGGGTATATATATTTCATAGGTATTCAAAAATGTATATAAAACCTTATAAATGTTCAATCTTGGGCAAATCATTGAAATGTCTGTAGTGGTCCAAGTTACCGCAACCAGTGGATAATTGGACCAATGGTGTTTTTAAAAAAAATACAACTCAGAAAAGATGCATTCAATTATTGAAGTTACATTGTTAGAAAGAAGGGATTCTCTTAGTTCTTTAGACTATTAAATATTCACATTTCTTATAGCAGAGGGGTAATTACACTGTTACAATTTTAAAAAGTAGCCCAAGTAACCCCGTTTTACAGTATGTTAGCAAATAGATGTACCAAGCTACCTGAAGATGCTTAATCATGTAAATGTAATGATTGGGAGATCATGTAAAGAAGAGAAACTAAGTGTAATAATCCCAAATACTACCAAAATAATTTCCTGTTTTATTAGTTTTTTTCCTTCTCATATTCTATATTGTTGTCATCGTCTTCTCCATCGTATATTTTTTATCATCTGATACTAATTCTGTTTTACGTCTACTTTGCAGTCTTCGTTTTATTGTATCTCAATGTACCTTAAGTAGGACTAATTAGGTTAGTAAAGTCAACCTATATATAGTTCTTCTGTGGT
>VCCN01004508.1:1422430-1432993 GCA_006491835.1 Architeuthis dux | reverse complement strand
TATTTATTTTGGGCCCTATGCCGTAGTTTGCATATAGGCTAATCTGGGTATGGTCCTGTCAAAAATAAAATTAAGAAAAATATGAATATCCCAGAATTTTTCTCGGCCCTTGTTGGCTACAGGCCCCTAGGCTTAAGTCTTATAGTAAAATCCGGCCCTGCACACAAGAAAACTAGTGCATTTGTTGTCTGACATTAAGGCTTTTTTCTTTCTTACTTTTTTTGTTCAGTTTTGCTATAATTATTTATAGCTGTATATTAAAATGAAGGTAAAATGTCATACATGCACTATTTAAACACGAGTTCAGTTAAATGTTAAAAAAAACTCTGCGATATAAGATATGTTAAAAAATGTCTTGGCATCTTAAAAAATGAACGCAACCTTACATCACTGTTTGATTTTGAGAATTGATTTTAAAAAAGAACAAACAAATATTCTTTTATTACATCATTAAACAGTTACGTTCGATATGTCGACTTATCAGATAGTCAGTAAGTGACAGTGATTGCTGCTAGAGAAGCTTAGTGCATCTAAAAATATTAATGTATTTTCCTTTAAATAGTATTGTTCACTTCAATTATGTTATTATTACTAAATCTTTTGATTAAATGTTCCAGTCTGGACACTCTCCGCCAGTTATTTATGCAAAATTTATTAAAAGTGAAGAAATAAAAATTCAATGTTTATTTGCTTTCTGTAAATGTTACTATTTTTGGTAAAGATATACATCTGTTAACCAAGATGAAAAAAAATAGAAACAGTTTTTGGTAAAGATCTACATCTGTTAGTGTTAACCAAGCCAGTAATTTGTTGTGCTTTTAATCTGTTAGACCCTAACAATCTCCCTAGAAGTTGTTAGTTTTTAGAAAAAAATGTTGTTTAAGAGGAAGGTTCTATTTACAATGTAACTATGGTAAACTGGACCATTACATTCAGTCCATTGTATGGAAGTGAGGCTTTGAGGAATGTTGTTACTTTCCTTCTGAAGGTTGTTAACTAGGTTTCTTTGATGTTTTAATGATGATTTTCTTGTGCTTTCATTAACCTTTTTTTAGTGGGCAGCCCCGCATGCCCCCCCCCCCCAAACCCAAAAACTTTAATGAAAGCACAGAAAAATCGTCATTAAAATATCAAAGAAGCCTCACAAGGGAAGTAACATGTTTCAAAGCTTCACTTCCATACAACGGTTGGAAAGTAACAGTCCTGTTTACCACACAGTTAAATTGTAAATAGAACCCCCCTTGTAAAACCTTAAAGAACATCTTTTCGGAAAAATAAAAAATCCCAAGAAGATTATTAGGATCTAACGGATTAAAAGCACAAAAAATTACTGCCCAAAAAAAATTGTTTCTATTTTTTTCGAAGTTATTAATCACTGCTACCCACAACACTGGTTTAAATACTGTTGCTGGATTTAGATGTGTTTATCTATTAATCTGGACTCAATGAGTAGGGAACATGTTTTGTGTTTTATTTTTTTAAATTCCCCCTCCTAAATAGGTTTTTAGAGGGGGGTACAATATGCAATGTAAGTTTATGCTAAATTGGTCACTAGATTGTGCCTGCTTGTTTTTTGAAAATTCAGACCTTTGTTTAGTGATCACAGCCCAACAAACGGCAAGAGGAGTAACTTATTCATTGATCACCCTTTTTTCCAACTTTTTAATTGATTACCCCCAACCCAGCGTATATAGGTGGCAGTGATTCATAATTTCCCTTGGAATGCTAGTCTTTTTTTGTGTTTAAGTATTATTTAAAAAGAAAAAGATATGGTAAAAGATTGTAAATAAAATACATCTGTTTAAATATAACATTGTATTTTTTTAAATTTTATTATAACTGGTAGATTTCAAGAGAACAGCAATTCTTAATCCACACATCTTTGGTAAGGCTTGTATTTGGATGGGAATAATACATCTAAGGTGGTTTGAACTCTTGGAGAAGACTTTTAAGTTGATCCCACTGAAAACCAAAACCAAACTTAATCTTTGTTATCTTGCAATTGTTAAGGCATTGGCTTCAGTTGTGATGCTTGTATAGTGGCAGAATCAAATAGATAAGTGAATTTGATTTGTGATGAGCATACCATTGATTTATCTTTTTTATCATGATGGGTATGCAGTTGATTCTTATTTCAGTTTTATAAGCAATCCAGTTTGGATTTCTTTTCAGTTGTAGAAATTTTAGCATAGTAAACTCTTTCTTTTTTTCTTTTTTTTGCAAGTTCTTTCCCAAAGTCTTGATTTATTTTTTTGTTTATTTTAAAAACACAGATAATTTGTCCAACAATAAGTGTATTCTTAAAGATTAATATATTACAGTTTTTGAGAATGAGAAATAACTTTCTGGGAGCTTTTCTCACTTTCTATCCCCTGCTCATCCTTATTGTTTTCTTCTTTCTTTCATTCATTTTTGTTTTTCGTGACAATTTTATCTATCTCTATTTGAGTTGGTTGTTATTTCTTTGTGATGTGTTTTGTCAATTGTCAAAGATTTACATCAATAAATCCAACTTTTGATGATTCATAATTTCCCTTGGAATGCTAGTTTGTTTTTTTTTGTTTTTTTTTTCTTTCAAAAATGTTCATTTTTTAATCTTGTTTTAATTATCAATCCTTGTTTTTTCAGCCCCATACTGCCATAATAAAACATTTGGTTGGAAATGTATGCACAGCTGTAATTGTAAATATGATGAAAAATGTGACTCAGTGACAGGAGAGTGTCCTCATGGCTGCAGGGACGGCTTTTATGGAATACATTGCACGCTACGTAAGTTCTGTTTTTTTCTTTTTTTTACCTGCGACACACATCGACAGGTCTATCTATGGATGCCAAAAACTTTTCTTTCAGACCAAATTTGAAAAGGTTCAAAGCATATATAAGAAAGGAAGGGAAGAGGGAGTGGGTGAAAAAGAGGATATTTTTTTTCTTTTTTACATCACGCTATTCCTTTTCTTAAATCGATTCTCGAAATAAAAAAAATAGAAAGTACAAGAAAGAAAGGAGACTTTGTAGTGTTTATAACTAATGTATACACTTCATATATATTTATAACTTTTTCATTTCCGAATGAATTATATTGAATTTCTGACGATATTTTTTGTTTTATTTTTGCTGCAATGATTTTATTTTTTTCAGACATTTAAAATAATTGAAAAATCAGTTGGAAACAGATAGTTTTATTACAAACACAATGTTGCCAAATGCTGTCAAAAATTGTATAAACAGCGTCCCAGGTTTTGAACAGAGTCTGTTCTTTTTCTTGTTTTGTGATACTGGATGATGAATAATTAGTGTCAAAGTTAATTTGTTTTCATCTTGTAATCCATTTTACAGAAATTCATTTAATATATTGTATTATATTATCCTTTTATGAATCTTCAGTTCTGTAGCAGCTACATTTTGTGGTTAAAATCTTCTTAAAAAATGAATTAAAATACTTAATGCTTAAAAATATTGCTAATGATTTTGAATATATGTCACTTCCCAGCATACTTCACCTTCAACACATATTTATGCACAATCATTGTGATTTTTGTACTTTTTTCTTCTCATTCAAATAACTGTTGTCTGAAAATATTTAATAATGATACAACTTGAATTTTTCTATTAAACTATTTAAAAAGAAAATAAACTCTGGGAGAATTAGATTTTCTTAAGAGTTTCATATCATTTTAAAAATATCAATATTAACATACGTGAAATTGAATTTGTTTAGCTCAAAGTTAAATATTCAATACATTTGTTGGGTTTCTCGAATAAAGAGCTGCATGGAATATTTATATTGCACATATTCAAACATCTTTTTGTTATTTTTAGTTTGTAAGAAGAAAGTCGAAAACAAAATTTGAAATAGTTGTTTACTACACTAATGTTAAATATAACTGATAAATACACTTATTATAAACCGTAAACCAAAACTATCAACATAGGTTTCTTCAGTTTTTGAGTTGGTCCGGGCGGCTGGCTGGATATGTGTACAGGCCACACCAATGGAACTAGATGGCTGAATATTTAAACATTTACTCCTAGATTATCTCTCGAAAAAAAGGTGGGTTTTTTTTTTGTTTTTTGACAATAGGTTTTTAGTGGGTGGTTCAATTTACAATGTAAGTTAATGCTAAATTGATCCCTTAGTTTGTGTTTGGTTTGTTTTTTTTGAAAATTCTGACTTTTTTAGTGATCACACAGCTCAACAAAAGGCAAGTGAAGTAACTTATTCATTTTTTAATTGATCACCCCAAATACTGTCAAAAGATGTTGGTCACATGACGGTTTCTATTGAGTGACTAACCAGACCTGTTTATATATCTGTTACATGTTATTCTCAATGCAACCAGTAGTTGTCATGTGTTGCAGTTCTTTGCTAAAATGATGTATTAAAAGGAATTCTTTCTCACAGAATTTGATGTGAGAAATTGTATTCTTAGGGATTATTTTTGTTCCCATAACAGGGTTGCCAGATTTGGCCAGAACGGGAGATAATCCGAGAGTCATCTCGGAGGCTTACCCAACATAGGCATTGGCATAGCATCTAGTTTGGAAATCGAGCTAGTCTGGAGGCAGAGGTTCAATACCAACCTCTTGGTATTCCAATGCCTGTGTTGGGTAAGTCTCCGAGATAAAGCTTGGATTATCTCCTCTTCTGACCAAATCTGACAGCCCTGTTTTAGTGATCTAATGACCACATGCCAAACTGACCTCACCAATAAGAATCATTTATTTCTTTTGTGACCTTTTCTTTTCGGTCATGTTTCCCACTTCTCCTCAAACAACAATTAAAAAAAAAAAAGAAAAGAAAAGAAACCAGCTATTGTAAAAGTAATGAAAAATAACCAACCCAAAAAGAATGAAGCTATCAGATCTGATTCACTTGGCAGGTGCTTTGACCTCTACTGAACAACTGACATAGATGGAGTGGTGGATTGGCTGACTTGTGGCTCCTTGCCATTACTTAAAAAGAAAGGTTTGGCAGCAAGGATTTTGCTTAGAAGGAAAGAGGGCAGAGGTTACTGTTAAAACTAGGGAAAAACTTCACAGCTGAGGTGATTGTCAGCCCTTTATGACAGTGTAATATGGAATAATCAGTCAACATTGAATGACAAAGAATTTAACTGCTGAGAGGACAATGAAGATCCCCTACACCTTTTTAGGCCTACCGCCCACTTTTGAGACTTTTGTAACGGTAAAATTTCCTACTGCCCACTAATATTTTAAAGCCAACTAGCCACTTAATGGCCATTTTAAATGGCTGGATTTGTCAAAATTGGCTAGATTTGTCAAAATTGGCTAGATTTGTCAAAAATGTCTAGATTTGTCAAAAATGTCTAGATTTGTCAAAAATGTCTAGATTTGTCAAAATTGGCTGGATTTGTCAAAAATGGTTAAAATTGCATAGATTTCATTTTCAGGTAACTGGGCAACTGTATACGCTCCCAAAACTCATACAAAGATACCAGAAAGTAAAGACAATGTATTTAGAATATATTAAGACACTAAGGAAATTAAAAGCCACTGTTTTGGTTGGCAATCTTTGTAATAACACACTGTTAGCCATAACAAAAACGTATTGACTTCCGGTGGTGTCTGTGTGGTGGAAGTAAAACAGACATAATACCTGACCTTGTGACCCAGTAATGGGTCTATCACCTACTTAAAAGCCTAAATGGTGGGTGGTATCATCCAGGTTGGCAACCACTGCTCTACATCTTTTCTCCAAAGAATTAGGGATTGAAAATGCATGGATTGCAGCCTTTACTGAAGATCTGTTAAAGATATCTTTTCCAATTATTCAACTGGATTAATTCATGTCCTGTACAAGATTTAAATTTGTCAACAAACTTGATGTTCTTTTGTACTGAGTATGGGTAAAATTTTACATACATAAACCAATGGCAGTGTTTAACCAGCATATAAAGGCTCCAAAAGGTATAATTCTTTATTAAAAATTAATCAGCATAGGATTAAGGCAATAATAAAATTAAAAGCCTGTCTTTTGTTCTTTATCAGATTGCACACAATGAATTTGTCAAGGTACGACGGAAACAGTGCCTCCGATGTGCCAAAATGACGTTTTAAGAAAGAACAATAGAAAGGCTTTTAATTTCATTATTACATTAATTTCTGATGAATATGTTGTTTAATTATACTTTTTAATAAAAAATTCTTTTTGAATCCTATGTATGACTTTTGGAGCCTCTCTATGCTGATTAAATACTGCCATAGGTCAAACCAAAGATTACCTGAATATGAATAAAATTTGAATTTCAGATGTTGTGAACCCCCTGCATTACACATTCTTGTTTTGATTGGGATGTGGACTATCATTTTAAAAAGATTTTGGATTTTATTTAATGGCTTGATATATTTCTGCAAATTTAGATAACTTGCTTTTAATTGGATAGTATAAGAAAAGAAAGGGATTAAAGAAAGTACAGCAGTACCTTGATTAGTGCGGTTTTTGATGTAATACGGTTAAGTTATTGCTGTAGTGTAATGTAACTAAATATAAGCCTGAAACAAAAAAAATTAAATTGTTAAGACATTGAAAAGTGTGCTTATCTTAATATTTTTATCACAATTGTTGTTTTTGTGTAAGGAGGTCTATTTCAATATATTTTCTGTTATGTGTAATTCTTTATCCTTTGCATGCTTGAATAAGTACATTTGATGAAAATGGCATCAACTCTCCGAGCTTCTTTTCATTTAAGTTATTAGAAACTGTCAACCAAAACTGTCAACATAGGTTCTGTTCAGTTTTTAAGTAGGTCTGGCTGGCTAGCTAGCTATGTGTTGTGCATATAGGACACACCAATGGAGCTAGAAAGCTGAAAATTTAAACATTTACTCCTTATTATATCTAGAAAAAACTTGATTTTTAAAAATTCAGACTTTTTTTTAGTGATCACCGCTCAACAAAAGCGAGAGAAGTAACTTATTCATTGATCACCCCTCTTTCCAATTTTTTTAATGATCACCCCCAACAAGGCATGTTGCCAAAAGATGTTGGTCATGTGATGGTTTCTATTGGGTGACTAACTAGACCTGTTTTCTTTCTAATCAAATGCTTGTAATCATTGTTATCTCAGAACTGCTTGATAATCCATTAAATTAACTTATTATTTTTCATTAAGAAGAAATGTTGAAGTTATGATTTGAGTTTTATCAAAATTGAAATTGTTCCATTTTAATCCTAGCATTCATTTAATGCATTGTATTTAGTTAACTCTAATGGATTTCATAATTATTGTGAATATTTTTATCAAGTTACTCTAGAAAATATGGAATCTAATTGGCTTTTGTATTATGTTTATGCATAATATTGGCAGTGTGTTCTTACTTAGTTTGCAAATATATTAAACTAGTTCATGTGCTTGTGAAATAATCTCTTCTATAAAATTTGATTTCCATTTTAAAATGCCATTAGTACTTTTATACTTTTACACAAGATTGTTGCAAAATATACAATTTACCATTAATATTCTCACTCCTAATGATATGACAACCCCTTTTAATTCCTGGCATAAATACAAGCAGATACGTTTCTCAATTTAGTGTGACATTTTTAGCTTATTTTGCTTAGATTTAATCCCAACACCGCTATTAAGAAAAAGTGTCCTTAGGTGTAAACTCTAACCATTAGTCAATTTTGATCAAATTTGAAATTGTTAATAAAAATTGGCAATGTTCTCTTTGTGCAACATGTATGATATAGGTTTGTCAATAGTAGTAAAGGAATGTAATGGAAATGCTGTGCCTCCTACCTGCAAAAGAAGTCGGCTCCAGTGAGCCAGTGAAAGGTTGAGGTTGAGTCAACCTATTAGGCATAGGCAGAAAGAACTGCCATAAATGCTGGTCATTCTGGCTCACTGTGTCTTTGGTTTCTGAGGTGTGTGCATACAGTAAGGATGATCAGTGACGGTGAGAAGCAAAGAAGAAACGACCAGAGAGAGAGGAAGTAATGTAGACAGGATTAAGAGTGAACAGAGGAAGCGTGTGAAGGTGGATTGTAGAAAAACAACAGAGCAAGAGACAAAAGATGAAATTCTATATAGACTGTGGCGCCTAGTAACTTTGAGCTTTTGAAAAACTGTAAAAGATAAATTGATCATCTTTAATCAATTGATAAGGAACTGATTGTTATGAGGCTTATTCTCAAATTAGTATTTACTTGATATTGGTTACCATGACAAAATCATTTACCTGATGAGACTTTGGAACCAGAATTGCTGGAAAGTAGGTGTTGTACAACGTTTAGCAAATATTTATAAGAATTAATTTAATCTGGAGTAAAACTAATCATAATTTCAATTTGAAAACTTAACAGATATTTCTATTTGAATTAAAATTTATTACACATCGATTGTTTTTTATTAAATTTGACTAATTTTTACCATCATCTTAATTGTATAAAAACAATTAGAAAAAATTAGGATGAAGGTAAAAACTAGTCAAATTTAATAAAAATAATTAAGGAGTTACAATACTTCACCCGATAATAATTATAAAGATTGCTAAAATGTATTCTTTTATTCAAGATGCATACCATCCATCCTTTTCACACCTTGCAAGGCATTTTTATGGAATTAAAAATTATGCTTTCTTGATTATTTTGATTAATTCAAAGGTATTAATGCTTCATGATTGTAGTGCCTAAAGAAAAAAAGTTACTTAGGCAAAGGCATTTAATGTATATTAAATATTTTAAGAAATGCTGTAAAGTTCTAAGTGCAGTTTCATGGTGTATCACATTTTATTATAAAAAAATGTTTTTATATCGAATGTGAAAATAATTGGAAATGTGACTTCACATCATTAGTTTTTCTGTGGATCATAATTTTGGATAACATTAACGAGGATATATTCATTGATTTTACAGAATAAACCTTATGATTTCTTTTTGTGTGATACATGCAGTTATGTTGATTGCTTTAAAAAAAATGTATCTTCCAAGAGAAGAGAAGAAGAGAAGTGATTAATAGTGAGGTTAGGCTAGTATCGTACATTTTTGTAGAAATCTAAAGTTAAAGAAAATAGATACATTTCTAATAATACACAGACTAACATATATATTCTCATATCCATTTTTTACCATGTCTTCAGGGATTATTATAAAGGCTTGCTTAAAAAATAAACATTAGAAATTTTTCATAAGTTCTCAGTTCACGACAAATATATATTTGGAAAGAAATGTGTAAATAACACTGAATGCAAATGTTCTCTTACCAGCTAACAATGTTCTATTGTCTTTTGTTTTTCATGGATTATGACATATCCTGAACTTTTCAATTTCTTTTAGTTAGATTGCATTTTTTCACATTGGATACGATATCATGTTTTTAAAATTATTTTTACCTTTAGAAACTGTAGAAGGAATCTGGTTGGTTAAGTTTTAACTCTTTATGTGGCAAGTGACTATATGATCACCTGAGGACCCGTCAGCCACATGCAAATATTGTAGCCACAAGACAACATAATCCGCACCAATATGGTCTGCAAGCTTTGCAAAGTACACTTGTGCTTGAACAAAGATTGTTTTGATGCATACCACACCCCATTAAATTAAGTTTTTGGCCCGCACAATAACATTTTCAAATCAACCTGGAGGTGTTATTTTTTTTTGTCAATATCAATTTTTTTTTATCTATTCATTATATTTAATGTTATTCTTTAATTCTATGTTTTATTTAACTTTCTTCTTTAATTCTATGTTTTATTTAACTTTCTACTTTAATTCTATGTTTTATTTAACTTTCTACTTTAATCTTTTATTTAAAAAACTTTTTAAAAATATTTTCCATTTTCGGTCACTTTTTGGGCAAGGCACCATATATGATCACTTCATCAGAGGGGGTTTTGGCCCCATAAACAAAAAAATTTCAGAAAACTTGCAACTGAATATATCTTGTAATTAGGTCTAGTTTAACATACAAAAAGGTTGTTTTGATATCTAAAATATTTTTGGGGGTTCCCTATAAAGGGTTAATATTGAATACCTAAGCATCAGTAAACATTTTTTCTCACAATTGTTTTTCATGTATTGATCACTGAAGTATGATTTAGCATGTTCACATGAACAAGTCTATATATGTACACATTTGTTGTTGTGTAATATGTGTCCATATTAGACCTATGCAGCTAACTATACAGTTGCAATCATGAATCATAGATACAGATCCAATTTCTTTCTCTTTCATTTTGTTGTGGGTGTGATTTCTTCTTTTTAGCCCCTTCCTTCCTTTTCCTTTATGTTTCCCAACAAATGGCATTTCCCTCTCCTCCTCCTCCTCCCCCCCCACCTGATGTCTCATTGAGATTTCTTCACAGTTGAATTATGTTCTATCCTCAGTTCCTGTAGAATGCATGACTCACTGCTTGCATGAGGAGTGTGTGGGGTTTTTCTTTTTTTGTTTACCTCAAGAGGCCACTTCATAAACCCTCTCTTTTCTTTTACCTGACTGTCATGATTAAATCAGAAGAAAATCACCAGACAAGGTTATTTTTGAATTTCTCTGTTACATGATATATAATATATATATATATATATATACACACACACACACA
>VCCN01004508.1:1405410-1422014 GCA_006491835.1 Architeuthis dux | reverse complement strand
GTAGACATCATTTTTGCCTTATGGACCTTTACAAATTCAGCACTTGTGTAATTTATAAACCCACTAACAGAAAAATACAATTTTAAATTCATAGTTTAACTTAGGAAAATTCATCAGTGTATTGAAAGTTTGACATTCAGCAAAATTAAATTTTAGAAAGAAGATTCCCTTGGTCTTAATTGAGTGAAAGATAATCAAGGGAAAGTTCTATTGATTTAGTTATATTTCATAGAAACAGTACTGCCATTCTCTCTGTCTTATTTTTCAATCTTTTCTTTTTACAATTATTAATTTATATACTTTTAAATCATTTGGGTTTGATACCAATTGCAATATCTATACATGTCAGACTCCATAGCAGCAAAATTCATCAGTTTTGTAATTTCTTAACCCATTCACTGCAGATGATGGAAATTTCCATCATTGCAGTTCTATGGCTAACAATAACATTTCTGTTTTATTGTGATTAATGGCAACTCAATTCTATCTCTGAGTCAGAGCTTTTATCTTGCAATGGAGAACTATTACACTTGCCACCTTCCGCAGTTAATGGGTTAAGCACTGATAAACATTCACCCAGTTATCTATGAATGTGAGAAATCCTGAAAGTATCCTTGTTCTAAATTAAAACTGGTGTGCAGTTTTTCCCACAATAACTTGAACTGTTTGACAGAAATAATCTTATTTTAAGGGAAATTTATTTATTTCAAAAGTAAAATTAATAAGCAAAATATAAACAATGTAAATTTGGTGAAGAGTTTTATCAATTAAGGAGAAATAATCAAGTCTGATGTTGATTCGGAAACCATAGAAAAGTGTGAGTGATAAACGAGAAGGCTCTGCTTGTGCATTGATGAGGCAAAAACTATTTGCTTAAGATTACTTAAAACACGCAATAAAAGACTGGATATTATTCATTTTGACTAGTTTTTCCTTCGTTTTATTGTTGATTTTCTTGCAATGTTCAGGTTGTTACATTCAACATTTTATTAAAAAATAAGCATCATGGATTGGAAATAAAGTAGCTTCTGACAAGATTTGAATTCTCACCACACATCCTGGAAGCCCATGTCTATTGCTTTTGCCTATTAGGTCAAATCTACAGTCATTTGACTAACTATATAGCTACATCTTCTGCGTCTGCTTATCCATGCCATATTGTTTATTTACTATCTCATGGTAGTGGTAGTAGCAACGGTCTTAAGTTAGATGTTAGATACCAGTTCAAATTTCATTGGGGGCTACTTTTATTTTATTTCCGATCCTTGCTGCTTACTTAAAATATGATGACCTGGAGGTTGGGATAAAAAGCAACAATAAGATGAAGGAAAAACTAGCCAAATGTTAATAATGAAAATACTTCATCTAAGAAATTCAGACAATTTAATACCAAGAATGGATATTATTTGCATTGAGGTTATGGGAAGTGGATAAGTTTGTCTCTTTTTAACAAGAAAATTAAAGAAATATATCTTATGTAATTATGTAGGATTGCTATTAGAGACAGCATCGGCAGAGAACCAGTTTGATGAAAAACAGTCTGCTTGTAGTTGATATAAGAGTCAGGAGTGATAAAAGTGAACTTGTTGGTTGGTTTGGTAATAAAATTGTTCTCATCTAAAAGAAAGTTATTGACAGTTCTTTTGAGAAGACCAGAATTTGTGACAAGGATTGGAACAGGCGAGAATTATTAGCAAAGGTGGAAATGTTATGATCAAAGCCTGCACTGGGAATCTAAGCAATGATTTTTGGATAAATACTGCGTATTGGCTGGTTTGCAGGAATGCATTTATTGCAGAATATTTTATCAATATCGATATTTGCAACCTTATTTTTATACATGTTCTCTCTGTCTAGGAATTGCTTACCATAAGAATGAAGCTGATATTACCTGTGTATATGTGTGTGTGTACCATTGAGACAGAAACCTTTATGATGAGTCAGAAAGAAGTCTCTGGTATTGCGTGTAGAACCACTCTTCCCACCCAGCCTGTCTTCTTACTGCTTGACATGGTGCCTAAATTCTGTTTCATAAATCAAAAATATACTTTAAAATCTGTGGGTGACACCCCCCCCCCAATAAAGATGGAGGTGGAAAAGAGGCAGGGAAACGCATCTTTTTAACCTAAGGCTTTCTTCCATTTATGATCTTGTTTCATTTCCACCTCAGATCCTGTTAATTTTTTGTCTGATTTTTGAGATAAGGAATTGTCATAATTACACATTGATTTATTCAAACTATTCGAACAGCCAAATGAGAACAAAAAAGAACCTGACGAAGGCTGGATAAATCTCCTATTGGTCTAAATGTACATTTAGAAACTTTATGGTATTTATACATACTTTATACACTCAAAGAGTCTTTTGGTAAATAAAGAGGTTTTTGAAGTTTAAAAATCTGATAAGTGTTCAAATTATTATTAGTATATGAGTATGTATGATAAGTTCCCAATGAACCATTTTTAAAAAGTTGCTATTTTCGTTATTTTTAGAGCTACAATGCTCATTTTTTTTCAAGCTTGAACACTGTTATGATTCCTAGAGTGTTCAAATTTCAAAATAAATTTTTTTTAAAAACTAAAATAACGAAAATATCAATTAAAAACAAAAGAAAAACATTTTCCCTAAGGCTGGCCGAAGTACGGATACATAGATACATATAAATGTCGGAGCACATGAATAACAGCAGCAGTGTTTAAACTGGTCTGCTGTAGGTAGCAGTAATTAAAAAGGCCTGGAATTTTACAGCATATAGACCTATCATTTCACAACTGCTTCCATCACTTCTCAGTGCAACAAACTAAGATTGTGCTTGTGCTATCTTTTTGGTTTTTAAGTTTTAAAAATCATATAAAATTAATTAATTTTATGATTGAATGAACATGATTATAAACTATAAAGAATTTTGGCAGGTATCTTGTGTTTATCTGTGATTGGATTCTGTTAAAAACTTAGAAATGCTTTTTTTTATTCTTATCTTGAAATTTTAAAAGAAAGTGTATTTCTTGCTCCATTTCACTTGATATCCATGATCAGCTTAGATTTCATTCTAAAAAAACAAGCAGAAACATAAATCCTGATACCAGAGATGGTTTCTATGCATTAAGTATATCTTGAAGATTAATCAGGATACAAATTATGTATGCATGGATGCCAGAACTCAGCAGAATTATAACCTAAAAATAGACTCTGTAATACATTGTAATGATATCATAAACATTCCAAAAAACGTTTCTATTTAATTGTAACACTACCAACACTTCCAAATTATTATTCTGCAAATGATGAACCTGTCCACTAGAAACAGGAAACGTCCAAAAACATATTTTGGAAGGAGTGGTGAAACCATATCTCTCTAACATTGACTATGAAGTTTTTTTTAGCAGTAAAAAGATAAATTTCTGCAATTTAAAAAAATATTTTTCTGAACCCAGCTTTTGAATTTTAGCTGAAACATACTTAACTCTGTTTTGAACTGTTAGTGTTAAACAATGATAGAAGGGGCTCTACTTTTGACTGCTCATCACAACTTGTCTCAAAAGTGGAACAGTATTGAATTACACATGGTAACATGGTCCAGTAGGTTTTTTTATAGCTTAACTCATGTGGAAGCGATACATCAAAGCAACAGCGGGAGCAAATGATTTTTAATGCTTGATTTAAATATTTTAATTCTGTTGACTATCTATTGCATCATATAATGTTAATTATTCTCAAGTAATGTCTTGAGATTTGATCGCTATCAACCTTTAACTTTACTAACCATGGAGCATCATTCTGAAAGAAATCTCCAGCACAAAACTTTTCAAACCACTTTTGACAATATTCAACCATTCACAGCAGCTTCTCTATACATTGCATAGATCTTTTTTTAAGTGTTTCAGTTGTATTTTTACCTTTCTTAGCATAATATACCAAAGATGCTGCTTATTTTCTTCCATCTTCAATGAATCAATAACCCAAAATATGCCAGTTTTGACCTTTTTTAAATGCACACAAATATGACAGCTGTCACACTACAATCAGTCTTTTCAAATAAAGTTAGTTAAAAGTAAACACTCCTAATGGCATCTAATGACAAAGACAGAACAAACTTTTTAACTACCCTATATTTGCTTAGAGACATCTTCACAAGTAACTTTACCTAAATTCACTGTCTATGGTAACTATATGTATAGTTACCTCTGCCAACGAAGTTGGAGATGTATATGTATTCGGTCATGTCCATCTTTCTGTCTGTCTGTCTGTCCACAAGATATCTCCAAAAGTATTTCAATGAAATTTTTGTGGGAAGGGGTAAGGAAGAAATGGTTAAATATTGGAGTGAATCCAGGAATTTTTTTCTGGTTGAGAGATATTTTTCTTTTTTTTTTTTTCCTTTTTTCATACCTTAATGTATACACTCATGTCTGTCCACAATATCTCCAAAGGTTCCAAATGAATTTCGATGAAATGAATTTTTGTGGGACAGTGGACAATAGGCTGATGTGGATCCATACATAATTACCTCCTCTCTGTCATAGTTATATGTCCATACCACATGATATCTCCAAAAGTTCTCAATGGATTTTAGAATTTTGTGGAAGGGTGCACAATGGGTTACAGAAGAAGTGATTTAATTTTGTGGAGCATCCATGCACAATTACTTTCCCTTACAATGGTGTTGGCTCAAGTATGTGCTATCTGAATGGTTTCTAGTTTTAATGAAATTGCTTTAATCTTACTGTTTTTATGGATAAATTTATCACTATATCCCTTCAGCATCATTAACTTCTTTTGCTGCATTTTAAATAATCACTTAACAAGAAACAAACTCTATTTTATTTTTTACTTAAGTTAGTGAGACATGAAATATATGACCATTTCCCAAGAAATCTGGAAAGAACACCTTTCTTTTACCAACTTGGGGTGAAGGCTCTTTTGAAAATTGATCATAGTATTCCTTGACTCATAGTTCCCAGAAATAAATAGCCCAGAACTCTACTCAGCTAGAAGGTTTCTGTCAGTTTACTTTGCTTTTTTCCCTTTTACATTTGATTGATTGTTGTAGAGGAGGTAAGAAAAAGTGCTGGGCTCCTGTTTTTTAACACGTAGAATCTTCTTTTATGCTCTACCGGAAACTCGATACTGAAAGACTTGAAAACACGTGTTCAACAAATGGAGTATTAAGATTTTTTTGATTTTTTTTTTTCATGAATTTGTTAACTAAACCAAAATTATAAAATTTCTGGACATTTATAGAATGAAAGAAATTTGCTTTTAAATACAGAATTATCAGATTTTTCTCTGACAATTAGAAGAGTAAAAAGTATATTTCTAGCTTGTCTCTCTTTTACCTCATATACAGAAAGATTAGAAGTTATACATCCCCACAGCTAAGATTAGAAGTTATACATCCCCACAGCTAAAACATGATTAAAACTTTTACTTACTCGACAGCAGATTGAATTAAATACTTTCTCATTAAGAAGTTTTCCAGAAATACAGTTTTAATGTTAAAATCATTTTATATATGTACTAGTTTACCCAGGCTGTCAATTCTTGATGGCAGTATTTAAATAATTTTGCAAATGCACCGTACTTAAAAAATATGTTGCTCTGCATTTTTAATCATTGCGCTACACACAGTACTGGTTTATTGCTGTGTTCTGACATTTATATATATCTGTATCTGGATTTCACCCAGCCCTAACCATTCATAGTAGAAACTTTGCACACACACGCTCCCCACAATGTGTAGGGAAATTTGTTTTTTAAAAGGGGGTTTCAATATCTGTTCAGTATCAAATTTGTGCTGGCTTGCTTTTTGAAAATTCAGACCTTTTTTTTAGTGAACACAGCCCAATTTTTAAATTGATCACCCTCAACACAGCCATATGGGTGGTGGTGATTCATAATTTCCCTTGCTAGTCTTCTTTATGTTCAACCAGCATGAAGACGGATTTTTTATGCAAAAAAAAAAAATAAATATGGGAGACAATTACATAATTAGCATTTAATAGTTATCTCCCTTGACAAATGTTATAGATAATTATAGACACTCCTGTGGCATATATAAGTAGATATTTTGTTATTTGTGAGTTTCATTTGATTGATATTCATACTGTAAAATGATCCCTTTGTCATCCACTTTTTTTTCTTTTGCATTTTTTCGGTCTACATTCACTAAATGCTTGTCTTTTTGGGAAATTTTCCCTTATCCTCTGAATCTACCTTGAGCTGTGCCGACCAAAATAAATCTGAAATTAGAGGTCAGCCTATGATTCCATTCACATCCCTTGAAGATAGAGCAAATACTGTAGCCTGATTTAGATTCAAATTTATCAATGTCCTCAACTTTATTCTGTACTAAATCATACCACTAACTACTATAATATTGTATAAATTATAAATACTAAAATAAGTAAAACTGAAATAACGATAATTATTTGAATGTTGAACATTAAAAACAAAAGTACTTTTTTACCTTCATCTTAATTTATTAGTTGCTTTTTTTTTTTTACCATTGTTGGAGACTTACTAAAGAAAATAAACAAATATCTCTAAACTTGGTAATGTGTGCCATGTGATCAAATCAACAAGTCTTATAAAAAGCGCCAATCTTTTTCTTTTAATATTTACTCCATGGAAAAACATTTTAGTATTTTTTATATTACATAGTACGTTTATTGAGTTTGATTAACATGTTCATTGCCACATGATGCACACATGCCTCTTGTTGCATATTGCCCCTGATGCACATGTGCATCCATTCCATGGGTTTATTTAAGACCATATAGATAGATATGGCAACACACTAAGCTCTGTTTCTGCCTTGCGGCACTGAGCAGATGATGTGCTTACTTTGTTGTACTGTATATTGCCCTATCCAAGGTAGCAGTGGATGTGTTAAAATGTATTTTACCCTTGAAAAGCTCAACAAAGTTACAAAAGTTATAGAGGGTTTATTTTATTGTGGTAATGTTAGAACAATATTTTGTCATTTACTTAATACAATAATTTGTCGAACATGAAATTGTCTATAGTTTTGAGATGAGTCATTAACATTTAAATACTTTTTCAAACAATTGAACTCCTTCTTGTTTGTGTTTGAGGGTTAACAGTTTACCACCATCACATTCGGATAGTACACCTGAAGAATACTGAAGAACGGATCGGCTGAAACATTGTGTTAACAACACAAGCAACAAGGAGTTCAATTGTCCGAAAAACTATTTGAATGAAATTATTGGTTTTGTTTTAAAGCTTGGAATTTTAACCATCTTTTCTAAAAACAATAACATTTTTAATTTTTGAATAATATATTATTCAGTAAAAATTTCATTTATTTCCAATAAATCAAAGCGAATATGGAAAGCTTTTCAACTCCTTCACATTTTATACTTTTGTAAGTTCAAGATTGGTTATAATGTAGCTGAAGCTGCCAAAAATATAAATTCTGCATTTGGGGACAATGTTGTTTGTGAATGGACGGTACAAAAATTTGCAAATAAAGATTTAGTTTAGAAAACTAGGTGAAAGGTCAGTCAAAAGTATCAACCAATGATAAAAGCTGTAGTTGAAATTAATCCCAAAACCTCAGTCTGATAGCTCACAGCAAACTTCAGTGTATCTATTGGAATAATTTTAGAGTGATTTGCCAAAAAAAGCCATATGTGGGTGGGGGCTGCATTAATCGTGTTCAATGGTGTGAAATCTGTTCATTTCTTTTGCATCATACCAGGATCTACTGTAAGATCGCCCAGGGCAGCAAAACGGAAAAACAGCCAAATTTGGTTGGAAAAAATGGACCAAATAATAGCCCCAGGGCCATTATTCATAGGCCATCACAACTGCTAAATTGAGCATAATAAAACAATAAAAGTTACGACTCACATGTTTTTATTCGCTTCAGAGCGACGGTCTGCACAATCGCTGGATGTGCATGTGAAGCCAGAACTTAAAACTAAACATTGCTATCAACCCTTTAAGGTTATTGTAGGGGTTTGATGTGTCATGGCTTTCTTCAAAATAGCCAAACAATTAATGCCCATAAATATGTAGACCGTCTTAAAGTAATTCATTCTAAACTCTAATAACAGCAGCTAGTTTGTTTGGTGAATGAAAAGAAAATGTCATTTTGATCTATGATAATACCCACCCTCATTCCAAAACACTGGGATAAACAGGATCCGTCCTGGAGTTTCAGGTTTCTGAACATTTTTGAACAGACAGATGCAGATGTGGTTCCGTAGCCAATGAGGTTTTACTAAGTTACTAAGAAGCATTGCTCTGTGTAGTCAAATCAAGGGGGCTCAGGATTCGTCCTGAGACCTCAAGACCAGCGCTCTGATGTCCTTGTGCCAATAGTTACGAGGATGAAGAGCATTCTTTAGGTGTTCCTAACCAACATGCCCGCGTGTGTGGTATCCTCACATTAAACCGACTTTGTATCACATCCTGTTCTCATGGGGGTTCAGGTTAATAGCAACACCCGTCCTCATGTTGCCAAAATGATGTTACTGAAGTTGAATTGCTTGAGGATAAAGACATTATTGCATCTTGCCTATTCACCAGACAACAGATTATGGATTACCTTTTTTTCAAGCACCAAGACATCTTTTTTATTAGCAAGAATGTCTCCAATTACGAGCAAATTGAAGAAACCTTCAATGAATGTATTGCTTCTTTACATGAAGAATTCTTTAAGAGAGGTATTGACGACTTGCTGACAAGGTGGAATAAATATATAGATGGCAAGAGAGAATATTTTGATTAAAGAAGTAATTTATTCTTATGAATCTTATTCACGTTTATTTGTTCAAATAAATCAGCAGTTTTATGCTGACCAACCTTATATATAGTTACTAAGAAGCATGAAAAGTGGTTTACCAATTCATAATAAAGTACAGTATCTCAAACACTCTTCATAAAATCATAACAGTAATAAAACTAGTTAGTTTGAAACATTACTAACAATAACAAGCTAGCCTTTAAAGTTATAAAAACAACTTGGATTCCAAAATGTTTGCCCAAACTCATTAGAATGTTACAAAGTAAATCTTTCTCTTGAGTTGGTAGATGTTAGGAACCTGTCTAAACTAATACTGTGTTTATGTGGATATCCTGTGCACAAGATTCTATAAGGTACCCCTATCTTTCTCTATCAATATGCCGCTAGAAAATAGCTGTCATATAATCCTATAACATGAAGTAAATGTCATTTCTTATTTGATAACAATACTGCTGCTTTTAGCTTGTTATATTGGTTCAAGTTCAAGGCTATGAGCAGATATCAACGCCTTGCGAGTCTTCTGTATTCACTCTATTCTTAGACTTATAAAAATACATGAAACAAAGATGTAAATATCTTCTTTCATTACACCACAGTTTAAACCCTTTTGCATCAAAACAAATTTTGTCAGATTGTTTTTTTTTAGGTTTTTTTGTCTCGTGCAAACTTGATTTGCTGAAAAACCTAGATCATGCCAAATCCTAGTGCATGAAGTCTACTTAAGTATCTTATTTCCAAGCAGGAATTTAATTTCCTTGGCTTTGAAAAATATTTTCTAAATTTCTTGGAAATTGCCTTGAAGTTTAATTTATACAGAACAGTCTATTCGTGTTGAAAGCAAAACGGGTTTCCATTTAAATGGTTGCTCTGCATGACACCATCTTGTCAGTAATCTTAGATTATCCCTGTCCATTGAGACACCGTCCCTGTCTTTTGGTATGAACTCTTTGTGGACTCTGTTCTGAAAGAGGACATGTGTCAGCTGCAGCTTTGGAGATCACAGACAGTTTTCTAATTGCTACATGAAAGGGAAAATCAATATGGTTACAAGGTGATAGGTGCAATAAATTCATCTGTGAGACGAACCTCTGATAACTATTGAATAAAATCCTGATGCCACAAAGATAAGATTATTGGAAACAGGCTTATCATGCTGAGAAATTCTTATTGGCCAAACTGAGTAATAGGCCATTTCCTTTGTTACATCTAGAAAGGAACAGACACTTCAAAACTTTCTCACATTGAGTTGACCAGTTTGTCAAAGAAAAGACAGTAAGTTTATTTCTAATATGATAATGCTAGTTTACCTAAACAGATAAATTTTACCCACAAGAAATTGTCCCTATTTTGTCCCTGGACAAAGTGTTTTGTACACTTGTAGCTTAGTTAGCTGTTTATTAAAAATCAGTCTATTTCCCCCCACTGGGTTACAGAAATGGTATTTGCATATAATAACTCACCTTCATAGCTCACTTTTGCTCAAGATGCATATCTTAAAAAATAGACTGAATCATTGTTAAATAGTTAATTTCTGTGAAAAACTTCAGATATATTTGAATTTACATGAGATGATTTCTTTTAGAAAAGAAACTACTCAAATATTTTCAGTGGAAGAGTCCATTGTTTCAAATGGTGGGTAGGAGATTTTTTTTATCAGCAAAAAAGTAGGAGTGGAGTTTAACCCTGCTTGTTTTCTACTTTTATGTTTGTCATAAATAATTTCTTTTTGTAGTTCCGATCTTTTGATTCGAAGCAAGGAAGCTAATCTATGAATCTTTTGCAAATAACCGCACACAACAGTTGATGTATACAAAGTGCACGATTCACTTCAGTACATCCTATCAGTAAAAGTGATTGATTTTAACATCATATATCATGGCTTACTCTGTTGTTTAATTTTTAATTTAGCATTTATAGGGACTGCCTATCTGATGCTGCTTTAACTTGAACTGTCAGCTCCCCAATCTGAAATCATACATTACCTTTTTTAAACTAATTCTCTTATTTGCTTCTATTTTAATTTTCATACAAAAAGTACTTCACTCTTGTTTTTAAAAGAAAAAATGGTAAAGATCTACTTTCGTTAACCAAGTCGAAAAAAAAAAAATAGAAACCATTTTTTTTTCACCAGTAATTTTTTGTGCTTTTAATCCGTTAGACCCTAACAATCTTCCGGAGATTTTTTTATTTTTCCGAAAAAATGTTTTTTAAGGTTTTGCGAGGGGTGTTCTATTTACAATGTAACTGTATCGTAAACGGGACCGTTATTTTCCGTCCATTGTATGGAAGTGTAGCATCGAAGTGTTTGGTTACTTCCCTTGTGGGGCTTCTTTGATATTTTAATGACGATTTTTCTGTGCTTTCATTAAGGTCATTAAAATATCAAAGAAACATACTTAACGACCTTTACAATGGAAGTAACAACATGCTTCAAAGCCTCACTTCAATATAATAGACTGAAAGTAACGGCCCTGTTTGCTATACAGTTACATTGTAAATAGAACCCCCCTTGTAAAACATTTTTTCTAAAAGCTAACAACTTCTATGAAATTGTTAGTCTAATGGATTAAAAGTACAAAAAATGACTTGGTTAAAGAAAGTAGATCTTTACCGAAAAAACAAGAAAAAACACTGTATCAATTGTCTTGATTAATGTTGCAATTTATAAGATCTTTTCATCTAAAAAATAAAGCTTTCTTGCTACTTAGTGCTGATTTAATTTGTAAACATTACTCTCTTTATATTTTTCTAATAACTATTTCATTGACCATGTCAGTTACCATGTCTATTCTTCCAATCCTTACCACCTTTTTTATGTTCTCTCCTCTTCTTAAAAGGGTTATTTACACAGAAATGGCTATATTTTCTATAGTTGTGAGAAGGGTCATTAACATTCAAATAGTTCTCCTTCTTGTTTGTGTTGTTAACGCAACGTTTAGTCAGACAAGTGTGGAGTTCAACCGATGTGGCTTCCGCTGCTCAACAGACCCAAATCCGACAGAACAAGGACAAAGAAACACCCGAATCCTACGTTATAAGGGTTACCCCATTTGAAATTTTAAAAAACTTCTGTTTACCCCCATCACACACGGATATTACACTGAAGAAGTCCGAAGAATGGATCGGCCAAAACCTTGTGCTAACAACACAAGCAAGAAGTAGTTCAGAACTATTTGAGAGATTTCTATGTTCAATAATTTTATTTTTCAAAACATTAACTAATTTTTAATACTATTATAAGCTTCATTCTCGCAACAGTATCTGAGAATACAGTCGTGAGTTATTTAATGAGATACTGTCTATAATACACATTTCTATTTTTCAGTAATATCATTTTATGATTTGTCAAAAAAAAGTTGTTTACCTACTGCGAAAAGTCATTCTGATCAAATAAAGCAATCAGAGCACACTCCTAATCATTTACCACCATTTCCACCATGTTGTACAGTCTAAGCACATTCAATTCATGGTATTATTATTCTACTTTATACTCATTGCTTTCTAACATTCTTATATTGTCTGTAAGCTGGTATTATGCGTCTTTGTTTTCTTATTGATAATAACCATTTTGAGAACTGCTTCCTAAATTCCAGGTACTATTATGCAGTTTATAGTTATAAGAGTTTGTACTTTGTATACTTAATACCTAAGTGATTCCTTTTATTCAGATACTACCACATTTGGTGATCATGTGATTACTAGCATTGCTTTTTTTTTATTTAACAAATTCCACATATAATTCAATTGATGCCATCTTTCTCTTGTTTTAAACATAATCCTAGTTTCAGTATTAGAAACTGTCAACCAAAACTGTCAAAATAGGTTTCTGCAGTTTTCAAGTCGGTCTGTCTGGCTGGCTGTCTGGCTATGTACGTGTGTATCACGCATTCAGGCCACACCAATGGAGCTAAAGGGCTGAAAATTTCAACATTTACTCCTTATGTCTAGAAAAAAAATTCCTCCCCATAATAGGTTTTTAGTGGGGGTTCAGTTTACAATGTAAGTTTATGCTAAATTGATCCCTAGTTTGTGCCCGCTTGTTTATTGAAAATTTGAAAAAAGCTGAAAGAAGTTACTTATTCATTTGTCATCCCTTTTTTAATTGATCACCGCCAACACAGCATGCTGCCAAAAGATGTTGGTAACATAACGGTTTCTATTGAGTGACTAATATTGTTTATAGTTTGATCTTCTAGTTATATTGGTTAGTACTTGTTAACTTTTTTCTATAGTTAAGAACACATCCTATGAGAAGTCCCTTCAGTACATTCTATTAGTCCTGTAGTTGTATCCTCTCATCAGATTGTCTTTGTCGAAATATGTCTGTAAATCATTTTTATTTATTTATGATTAAAGAAGGATAATGAAAAACTATATTCAAACCTTCTGAGAGTAATATATACAGGTACCTTTTTATATACAGTGTTGATGTATCTACTTGCTTATTTGTGTATTTGAAACGCAAGCTGATACCATAATGTTTTTACATTTAATAAATTATCCATTTTGTACAGTGTGCTGGCCTCTCCATTCTCACATTCGTATTTAGGCACGAATATAATGCGGTTCTCTATGTCGACGGTATGAAATCAAATGATGGATAATTTTATATCTGACAGAATATGATCATTATAAAGACATTTATTAATTGAGAATCTATATTTGCCTGGCGCCGGTGTGAGCAGGTTCTGCTCTACCGATTGAAAGTCTCATGGTAGGCTGGAGTCTTTTATGTATAAGGTTGTGAAGTGTAGGATTAAAAGACTCCTGCCTACCATGGGATTTTGTACAGTATTATATTAAGAGCTTGTTGTTTTGTTTTTTGAGAAATGTAATTAGCAAGGTAAATTGTTTTACTTGTCACAGTTCAGTCATTGCTTTTATAATGTAGAATTGAATAAAAGTATAGTTTATTCTTTATTTTAGTATTTGAATTCATATATCCTTCTATACTTTTAGAAAGTGTCAACCAAAACTGTCAACATCAACATAGGTTTCTTCAGTCTTCAAGTGGGTCTGGGTGGCTATCTATCTATCTATCTATCTATCTATCTATCTGTCGCACATATAGGCTGCACCAATGGCACTTAGAGGGCTGAAAATTTAAACATTTACTCCTTATTATATCTAGAAAAAGCGTTTTTTGAAACCCCCAATAGGTTTTTAGTGGGCAATTCAATTTACAATATAGGTTTATGCTAAATTGGTTGCTTAGCTTGTGTCCAGTGTTGTTCTTTTTGAAAATTCAGATTTTTTTTTAGTGATCACAGCCCAACAAAAGGTGAAAGAAGTAACTTATTCATTGATCACCCTCTTTTCCAATTTTTTAATTGGTCACCCCCTAACATGTTGCCAGAAGACATAGGTCATGTGACGAAATTCTATTGAGTGGCTAACAAGGCCTGTTTGAATTTCTTTCAAACATGATTCATTATTATAGAAGGTAATATTCATTGCCTATACATGACATCATTTGCTTTCTTTAAATCTAAAGAAAAGAGTAATGCTTATTGCATAACTTAGGCTACCTAGATTTTAATCATTATTGAACCAGTTGTATATACCACTTGAAATTAATGTGTTGGCTTATCTGTCATGCTTAACAGCAGGGCTCCAGACTAACGTTTTTCACCACAGTCCCGCAGGAAATGTAAACTGTCCTGAAAAACAATTTTAGTTTTCTTGTTGTTTTTTTTTTTTTTAAATCCCTTTGAGAAAAAAAAAGGTATCTTTTTTTTTTTATTAAATCACTTCCATCCCGGAGGCATCCCAGGGAAGATATCTGTTCGTCCTGAACACATTTTTACCATCCCCAGGACGACGTTAATTTCAAGCCCTGCTTAACAGACTGTACCCTTTAATTTGATTCATCTGAAATTCTGTTCAGTACCATCTAAGAAAATTATTTTCTACATTCATACATGAGAGTACACTGTAGGCTATAGTTATGAAAATTATATTTTTTTTCCTGAAATCGCATAAATAACTATCATACACCCACACGTTTTAATATATGATTATGTCCCTAATTAATTAGGCATCATGAATATTTGCAAAAAGCTTATGTTTTTATGTATACTTGCCTTTGCACATCTTTGATTGGTCTGTAAAGTCTCTCAAGATAAACCCAAAAACTTAATCAACAAAGCTCTATATAAATATTTACAGCATATTTCTGTGTTTACATTTAGCTGTTTGTATACATCATATGTTACCTGAATGGGTCTTTCTATCTCTGTCCCCATTCCAAGCTAGAATCACTACTAGTTCCCTGAACTAGCAGACCACTCTCTCCCCAATCAATACACATGTATGCTGATGTTCTTCACACGGCTCTGTTCTCAATCCACAACTCTACATCAGACATCAATAATCTATTTATAGATATTTTGTCAGCGCTCTTATCATATTTGCCAATATCGGCTTAGAAGATGGTTCCTTCCACCAACGCAGCCTCCTACTGGTGACATTATTCCAACCATTTTCTTTTTTCTTACTGAGCAATAATGTTTATCTAAGCATTTATCTGCTTGGGTTTATTGTTCAGTTTCTATTTAAGAGAGCAACTGTTTGCCTGTTTCTTCAGATTCAACTGTGAAACTAACTAATGGTAGTAGGTAAAATTCTATACAGTGATACGTTGACTTATGTCTGACTGACTTGCGTCCGATTGCAGATACGTCACTATAAGGGCTTAATTAACTGCGGATGGCAGGAATTTCAGTCATTGCCGTTCTATGACGAAAATTTTTGTCATGTTATTGTCAGCTTGCTAAAGAGAACGTATCGTATACATCATGTTTGTTCCAAGTTCTCCAAACAGGGAAGGCGAGAAGGTAAAAGAGCAGACACCTTGCTGCATTGAGCTAACAACTTAGTGAAAGAAACGTAATGGATGACATTTGTTCCTTTCTTTTCCGAAAGGCAAAGAAGACATGTATGATATAGAAGTTTAAGTAAATATGTATGAACATAACCAGGATGCAAGTCAACACATGACTATATATAGATGTCCATTGGTTACACTGCATATTCAACTTCAGTAATGAAAATCAAATCTGTACTTTCATACCCATCATGAAATTATATGTTCCCTTTTATCCATTATGCCATGAAGAGATAAAAGATTAGATTCTTTAGTTTTAACAGAATATTGTTTTAAAAATCTCTTTATATAATGAAACAAGTGTCACAACAACAACAACTTTCTACATCAAAAATTTCTCCATTCTTTTTACGAATAGAATAAAGATTTCTTACAATAAAAATAATTCTTTATACAAGTTTTGAGCACTTTTTCGTCGAAAGTTTGGGAAGTGCCGATTAAAAGTCCATATTCCTTTGTCAGAGCTATTTTTTATTGGTATATACATTGAGTTAGCATGATGTGAGATCTTCAATAAATCATTACTTTTCTGAAGCAGGAACTAGTGAAGCACTAAGATTTTGATGAGCAGGTTGAAACTGCCAAAACTTGTATAAATTCAATTATATTTAGTGAAAATAAACTATGATGAAGGTTGCCATTCAAGTATCATTTCTGTTAATAAATATAATGGACAGTTTACTCTTGCACTAGTCTTATGTTTATATTGGTTTTTATTTTTGTGGCAGAATTTTTTCCTTTTCCTTAATTGGTTTGTAGACATCTGCCAAACAAAAAATCACATTCATGAAAATGTAGAGAATTATCTCATGGCTTCTTTTCACATTTACTCGTGCCAATTTTGTTTAAAATTTTGGAAGACAAAAATAGAAATACAATATATCTGAGAAAAAACAAACTTTGTGAAGTGTATTCTTTGATTATTATATCTTGTGTGTATGTGTT
>VCCN01004508.1:1388907-1405140 GCA_006491835.1 Architeuthis dux | reverse complement strand
TGTCTTAATTATTATATGCGTATTCAAGTTGTTTAGTTTTTTTTATACTCAAGTGCACCAAAACATAGATGCTTTCAAATTTTCATCTACAAAGACTTGACCTACCGAATACACGCCCACCTAAAATAACTGCCCATGGGCGATCTATCGGGTGGGCGCTCTTATGGTAGATCCCAGTAATAGCATCAGGCCATACTCATTTAAGGTGAAGGCACTTAAATAGTCACCCTACTGTACTAGAGTTATTATATAAATATTGAAAATAAAGGACCAAATCAAAAGGTGGACCTATTTTTAAGTTTTGTGATAAACTATTTTTCTTTTCTTTTTTCTTTCTGGATGTGGTTTAAAATAGAGCTGGAAGTGTTGGTGATACATCTTTGCATTCAGTTATATTTTTAGCTATATTGGAAAGAGCTTCTCATTGAGTAAGTAGTCCCCTTATACTGGCTATGGCTTCAGCTGTCCCTGTTTTGTCCCCACATATAACATTACTACTTACTCAGCCTGTTTTGCGATATGTGAATTAGATTACGAGGCAACAAGCACCCAAAGTGACTCATTTCACCCTGTGCTATTTTACCAATAGAGATGGATTCATGCCTTTTCCAAGGGCATTAGTGCAAAGTGAAGACACACTGTCCCGGCCGGAGTATGAATTCGGCTCGCAGGGTCTTTTTTTTTTTTTGGTGCCGTTACCCGCTCGACCACACTGCGTCGCCCCTTCTCATTGATTCTCAGTCTAATACCTTCTAGGACCAAACAGTGTTCAACAATAGAAACGATTGGTAACCTTTTATACTTCTTCGGATTCATGTAATTCCTTTTCATAAGTGTTCAGGACTGGGAACTTTGCTTTTGGCTGAAAGCTAACCTTTCTGTTACTGTCTTTATCCTTAAAGGTCAGTGACATTTGGTGTCAAAAGTAAATTACTTAATGGGCTGCGTAAATAATGAAGACAATTAGCAATCCTCTCTTGTAAAGATTTTTTAAAAAATTTGCCCAGTATCTTATAGACTGGCATTAGTTTGATATCTTGTTATCATTATTACAAACAAATCTGGTAAAGATCTACATCTATTTACTAAGTTGAAAAAAATTGAAACAATTTTTGGTAAAGATCTACATCTATTAACCAAATCGGAAATTGAAACAATTTTTTTTCGAGGGTTCTATTTACAATGAAATTGTATAGTAAACTAGACTGTTACTTTCAGTTTGTTGTATGGAAGGGAAGCTTCAAAGCATGTTGTTATTTCCCTTGTGAAGTTTGTTAACTAGGTTTCTTTGATATTTTATAGATAATTTTTCTGTGCTTTCATTGAGGACTTTTGGTGGGCGCACCACACGGGGCTGCCCAAGTGTGCCTGTCACCAAAAAACCTTAATGAACGCACAGAAAAATTGTCATTAAAATGACATGGGAATTAACCAAATACTTCAAAGCCTCACTTCCATACAACGGATGGAAAGTAATGGTCCCGTTTACCATACAGTTACATTGTAACTAGAACCCCCCCTCATAAAACCTTACAAAACATTTTTCTGAAAAATAAAAAATCCCAGGAAGATTGTTAGGGTCTAACGGATTAAAAGCACAAAAAAAATTACTGGCGAAAAAAAAATGGTTTCTATTTTCTTTTTTGCTTGGTTAACAGATGTAGATATTTACCACAAAACTTTTACTAGAAGGGATTATAAGGGTTTGAGTAGCCACACACATATAGTAGAAGTAGAATAAATATCAGAAAATTCTTTTTTAGCAATAGAGTGGTTGGACTATGGAACAGATTACCAGAATATGTAGTGCTATCAACAGATGTAAATGATTTTAAAAATAATTATGATGTTCATTACCCCACCACAAATGTTCAAGGCACAAGATATTATGTAAATATGATTATGTGTGCTTGTGATTGGGAACTTTTTGTTTTTCACACTAAAATAAATGTTCAAATTTTCAATATATTATCAATCATATTTTCTGTAGTTTTGAGAAGGGTAACACAAAAAAACCATAATCAAGGGCAAGAAAAATCGGCTGTGGCCGACCACATCTGGAGAGAGAATGGCGACCATCTTCCTCTTTCGGAGGAAGTCCAGATTATTGGAAGCAAAAGAAAAATCAAAGAAGCAGCTCACATCAAAATGTTGACTAAATGAATTAGTCATATAAGTGTGGAGTTCAACCTGGTGTGGCTTCTGCTTCTCAACAGACCTAAACCCGACAAGACAAAGACACAGAAACACCTGGGCCCTGCGTTATAAGGGTTGCCCTCCTTTAAAAACAAAACTTCTGTTTAACCCATCACATTCAAATATTACACCTGAAGAAGGCCGAAGAATGGATCGACCGAAACGTGTTTACAACACAAACAACAAAAAGTTCAATCGTCCGAAGAACCATTTGAATATTATCAATCAATTGGTTATATATTACCTTAATACCTGTATCATTTTGTGTGTAAAAACATTAAAAAGAAGAATATTTCTAAATATTAATTTTATCAAAGATGGATTTTTCAGATTTTGGGTATAACTGGTGTTTTAAAGATATAAATTTGTTATTGAAGTTTTCAAGATTAGTCTTTAAGTAATATTGAATATTTCACTTGTTTTTTTTTTTTTGTTTTTTCTTCTTCACATATTAGTGACTGAATTCTTTTTGCTAATAGGTTTTCTATTTTTACTATATTCAAGCTGTATCATATAATGAAACCATTACCAGCAACAAGACCATTACATGAAACAATTTTTGTACTAGCTATAATGATTTCAAAGCAGATGATAAAAGGCACTAAGACTATCGATCTTACTGATTTCTGGTTTCTTTAACATTCTGACTTGATATTTATAATATTTGGATTTTATCGTTCTGTTAGTTCAAGACTTGAATACATTAGTTGTGAATGATTTTGCACTCACTCACTCAGTTATTAGAGCCAGTGGTAACTAGTAATGAGTTTTAAGAGACCCTGTGACATGATTTTATAGGACTATTTAATCCTTGTGAAAAACTTCATGGATGGATATATTTGAATTTCTCAGATGATTTTTTAGAAAAGAAAATACTGAACTGGTTTCAGTGGAAGAGTCCTTTGTTTCAAATGGTATGTAGGAGATATTTTTGTCAGCAAAACTGTTACCTTTAAGTGGAAGAGTTCATTGTTACAGACAGCGAAACAGAATAAAATCAATGTTCATTATATAAGTATATTGTATACACATTGATACACAGTACAGTTTATTTTCTTAGACATGTAGTCTATAAACAAATTATTTTAAAATAAAGGTTCCTCATTCTGTTGCCTTTGTATGTATTGGCCTAAATATAATACAGATATTGTTTATAGTATCAAAAATTAATGATTTTCTCCATAGGAAAAGTATTAATCTTTAATAAATAGTTCTTTAGGTACCTTCATTAATAGGTATGGTTTGATAATCAAATTTACAGTTATAATTTTCTGCTTATATTTTTATTTTTAATATTATTTTTATGTTATCAATATTCATTTGTTAGCAATCATACACGTGGACATAGCTGCAAGCAAGAAGCAGAAGGGCACTATATGAATGCCCGAGTGACCATTCTGTGAAACAGGCTCAGCCAAGCAACAGTCATGTCTGAAAACATGAATTCCTTCAAGAGTAACCTAGAGAATGATATTGGTCACGAGAAATTTAATTATCCTTTCACGCACCAAAAATTATTCCTACACACAACTGAGTTTAAAAAAAAGAAAATTCAAAAGAATCCCCAGAAAGGAAACACAATCCGCAGACGGTCATGAATACTCCTTTCTGAGTAGCTACTTGACCATGATTGTGCTGTGTATTTGTGACTGTCATTCCAGGGTAAGAACTTTTTGCTGACAATGTAGAAATGCCTAGACTTTCTGCTGAGAGGCTAGATGAATGTTTTCTACTTTCTGTCTTTTGTTTTGTCTCCACTCCCTGTATGTCTTTACTAGTTTACCCATGAAAAAAACTTTAAAAATATCCAAAACATTATGTTGCTCTGCATTCTATTTTTTATGTTCAACCAGAATGAACTCAGATTTTTTTTATGCATTTGCCAAATAAATGGGATCAAGTTTACATCAGGCACCCTAACAATTGTCGAATCGTAAAAGGACACATTTTGTCTCAACACCAGAATGTTCAAAGTTACTTAAATTCAATAAAAATTAGTTTGTTTTTTGTTTTTTTAAACTAACAGATTTTCGAAGTTACTAAGATACTTTCTCCCGGAGAAATAGTTGGATTGGAAGCACAAAAAATACTTTTTAATTTTCCGGTAGAAAGTATCTTAGTAACTTTGAACATTCCAGTGTTGAGGCAAAATGTGTCCCTTTTCAATTCAACAATTTTTTATGTAAACTTGATCCAAAAAATGAATAAGTAAGGGAGACTAGTCTATAATTAGCATTTAATTGTTATCTCCCTTTACAAAAATATAGACAATCACATAGTGTACTATATAAGCAGATGCTAAATAAAAAAAAATGTATACATATTAGATGCATTATACTTACAAGAACTATTATATTATGTTTTTAGTTTCCACTGTTTTTTATCACAACCTAACTCAGGCCGTCAATCTTCAGCAGTGAATAAACAGTGTGGATTGGAAATAAAGCATAAGGTCTCAGTGAGACTCAAACTTGTAGCCTGGTTTAATGCACCAGCTGCTATACCAACTTAGCTACAAGAACTTTGCTGGCTCACAGTAGTCCAAATCCAACTTTTAAACCTACCCTCTATTCTGATATCTCTGTGCCATGTTTGTTTTTGGTTTCTGTTATAGTAGTATCAGTAAAACAATTATTTTATTATTTATTTTTTATTAGATGAAGTATTGCAAACCATTATTATTAATTTTTGACTACTATTCACCTTCACCTTCACCTTAATTTGTTTTAGTTTTTTATCACAACTTAACTTAGGCTGTCAAATTACAGCAGTGAGTAAACAGTGTAGATCGGAAATAAGTGAAACTCTAACACACATCCCTCTTACAGGAGGGAAGCCTGGTTTAACACATCAGATACTATACCAACAGCTATGGAAAAAAAATCAAGATGATGGTAAATAGTAGTCAAAAATTAATAATGGTTTACACTACTTCATCTAATAAAAATAAATAATAAATAAATAATGATAGTATCTACATTATCTCCTACATTTGGTCTTGGTTATGTTGGTCAGTAGTGTGAATGAAGAAGGGAAGTCTTCAATTATCAAACAGATGAGTTTTTGGAATTTTTAAATATTTCATAGAATAAATGTACCTTCCAATGCCCTTTTTGAAATGTTATGTATCCTAGAATTGAATTAATTCAGATACATTCTTCCACTATTGTCCTCCATTGATCCAAATTAAGTTCTGACCTTTTTGTTATAGAACTGTTTTAACTGTGACATTTTTGCTAGAGCCAAAATTACTGACACCTTTTTATTTTAATCTTCTATCTGATTAATTCCTTTCACTCTTTGACCTATAATTGTTCTTGGGCTAATTATTGTAGACCTATGTCATTTAGCATTGATAAATACCCATAAGTAGAATTATGTCTATAAATGTCACCGGAGATTCCATTTGGATTCATTCATCATTCCTATTGCTTTTTCTCTGCCCTATCTTATCACAATCCTAAAAATAACTATTTCCAAGAGCAGTATAACTCAGCATAAACACCATTTTCTGCTGTGCAAGAGATCAAGCATTTGTGCACTAAATTGTTTTAGCAGCTAATTTTATTAGACATTGCAACAAATGTATTTGGTTGATGTTTTGGACTTCTGCAATACGGATCCGATCAACTGTTAATTTGTGATAGTTAATCTTTTATTTTTCATTGTCAGATCTTTGTCTACTGTTACCTCTAATTGGAGAATGAATTACTGCTTATTCTGTATGTTTTTAAATTACAATACAGGAAAGCCTAGTACCACACTCCAAGATACATTCCAGGTAAAGAGCGTGTGGTAGGGAGAATGTGTGTAATAGCTAGGCACATTTTCTTACTAACATTTAGTAGAAAACTGAGATGCCAATCTTTTTATGAATAACTGAAATAATTTTATACATTATTAAATTTCGTCTTAATGTTGGCAAAAACATTAATGTTAAAAATTTTGGGTGAATTAAACACCACAGCAAATAAAAACTTCATTTTGCTGTCAAGAAACATGTACATAAACTTAAGTTATGTAAACAGTAATCCAAAAATATTGAACGGTAGATGTTGTCAGACTGCCCTTATAACAGAGCCTGCTTACGTCGGGATCCAAGTCTTACCATAGAGCCTGCTTACGTCGGGATCCAAGTCATACCATAGAGCCTGCTTACATCGGGATCCAAGTCATACCATAGAGCCTGCTTACATTGGGATCCAAGTCTTACCATAGAGCCTGCTTACGTCGGGATCCAAGTCTTACCAGAGAGCCAGCTTACGTTGGGATCCAAGGCTACCTGGGAAAGCCTTTAATTCTTTCACATGAAGGTAGTCGAACTGGAAATAAGAAATATTTCCAGTTTTCTTTATTTTAAGAATGGTAAAAATGCTACTGTAAATGCAATTTCTAAAAAAGGTAGTGTGATCAAATGTGTCAAAAATGGTTTGCAAAGTTTCAGGCTGGAGATTTCTTGCTGAATAATGTTCCACAGTCAGTAGAGGCCTTGGGTTTAATAATCAAATCAAGACAAGTTGTGGGGCAAGCAAAATGAAGCACCAATAACCATACCAAAGACTGGTATTCATCCAAGGATGATGATGATGATGATACTATGTATATAATGCAATTGGAAAAGGGAGTCTTCTACTATGAGCACCTTCCAGAGAACCAAACAGTTGATTCAAATGAGTACTGCTCCAAGTTAGACCAATTGACGGCAGTTCATTTTATTCTTTTTTTAAATTATATGCAATTAACAGTTGTCATTTTCATTTCTCTGTATATTAGATATTACAGGTATTTTTAATTTTCTGTCATGTCAGTTCTTGTAAAATTCTTTCTGAAACTAGAAATTTAACTTTTTTATGTCTAAATAAATCAGAATTGTGGTCAATACATAAACACACCACCATTTTTAACTTTATTAAAATTCTTTTTGACCTTCTCTTCAGACTTTGTGCAGCAAATTTATTTTTTACCTTTTTTAAAATTTTTAATTTATTTACTAGAAAACACCTTCTGGACATTTTATTTTTTATCATCAAAACCATTTTTTTTAAAAATCTCTCTTATTAGAAAAATATCAACATAAAACTCCTTAAAATGAAGGTGATTTATTTGAAGATATAATGAAGAAGTAAGGACTATTTATTAACCCTATTTAAAAAAAAATTATTATAGAGGAATAGGAAGTAGCTGACTGTGAAATTGACACATCAGCAACAGTAATAGTAGAAGATATATTACCAGCAGCCAGTGAACACACATACACTCACAGCAGAACTTGCTTAGCACCAGCCAATTTTGTATTCATGTGTCTGCATCTCTCTTTCTGTTTGTCATGCGACAGACAGATTGACACGTCACAAATTATAATATAGAATAATTCTGAGTTACCATCAATCCTACATGAAAACAACAAATATTTCATACTTGTTGACTTGTACATTATTTGCTAAAACAAACCAAGAAATGCGTTTACACGAGTAGTGGCCGAAGTCATTTCATTTTTTGATAAGCATGGCTTATCTCATTTAGATTTATGCATTTTCTATTTGGTTAATGGAGTCACTCTAAAATAATGAATATCTTTTCTTTTGCAGACAATGAAAAAATGTATGACACACGGGGAGTTACCTACAGAGGGAATGTTTCTATGACTGAAACTGGTACCAGATGTGCAAACTGGCGCTATGTCAGATGGTCAAACAATGATCATTCATTCTGGAAGAACAATTACTGCCGAAATAAAAATTCAACAAGGCCTTGGTGTTTTGTAGCAAAAGGAGAATATGAATTTTGCAACATACCCCTTGACAGTAAGTAATTGTAAATTGTGTTTTAAAAAGTAAATGGTTTTTATCTTTTTTCATAATTTTTATGTACTAGTATGTGCAATATTTTGTTTACAATAAGTAATTCACATTTGAAATAGTTACCGTCATCAAAATATTTAATTATTGTATAATATTAATTATTCATTGTGTATGATATGATCAAACTATTTTCCATATCTATATGTTCATTTGTTCACAAACTTTCAGCTGTGTACCCTCCGGCCTTCGTCAGGTGTTCCTGATTAATTCTGATTCCACATCTTAGAGCACATGCTCGATTGGATTGGATACGTCACATTTGTTTTTTGTATATTCTGTATGTTGGGGTTGTGTGTTCAGTGTAAATTCCAAGTTGCTTCCCTTATATTGGAAGATCTGTTTGGGTTTTTTTTTCCAAGATGTCTTTTTTGATGAGAGGTTCCCAGATGTTATTGATGTCAATGCTCGGTTGGCTGTGTGATTCCACATTTTAGAACCAGGAACACACATGATGGCGGAGGGTATATGGCCGAAACGTTGTGAACAAATGAACATATAGATGAGGAAAATAGTTTGACCATATCATACACAATGATTAATACACCCCGTCTAACTAAATTCAGACAAGAATATTAATTATTGTCCATAATTATTCATTCATGTTAAAATGTAAACTATTTTTTCCAATTCATTTGTAAATAGTTTATTTATTTGTTTCATTATTTTTAAAGAAGAAAAAAGAATAATTTATATATTCTACAGATTATGTTAACCATTTATAGGGCACCCTTAAACATATTTTAGATATCAAAACAATATTTTTGTATCTTAAACTAGACCTAATTACAAGAAATTCTGAAAAAAACCCTCTGATGAAGTGATATATGTTGTCTCGCCCAAAAATATTAAAAAATTAAAGTAGAAAGTTAAATAAAACACAGAATTAAAGAATAACATTCAATATAATGAATAGATACAAAAATATGATATAAGAAAAAGAAATAACACCGGGTTGATTTAAAAATTTTATTGTGTGGGCCAAAAACAGGCTAATTTAATGGGGTGTGGTATGCCTCAAAACAATTTCTGTCTTTGTTCAAGCACAAGTGTACTTTGCAAAGCTTGCAGACCACATTGGTGCAGATTGTTGTTTTTGTGGCTACAATATTTGCATGTGGACGATGGGTCCTCGGGTGATCATATATAGTCACTTGCCCCATAAAGGATTAAAGAGTGGCTATTACGAGTAAATATAATTTTTCCTATGAAAATATAATGAGGCTAGTTTGCCCTTGTAATCAAAAGATGATGGCATATTCAAGTAATTTTGCAATTGCAATTACATATTAGAATATAAAGAGGTGGTGTGAAGTTAATTCAATTAAGAAATTGTAATAGAATTCAAATATTATTGTGTACAATCATCTTTCTCTTACAAATAACTAGTAATTTAATAGTCATTTAAGGGAAGTAACTCTTGTGTAAAGTATGAAAGTTACTTCCCTTCGGATTTTACAGATAAAAAATAAATATATCCATACACATATTATTATAGTAGATGATTTAAATAATTCCATGCTTGAATACTAGTTAAAACATACAAATTAATACATATATATGAATAATACACAATATGTTGACACAATAAATACATCTACCTAAGACAGGTAATAAAGATAGAAAAAGACCATGTCTGCAAAATAAAACGACGCATAACGATAGGTTGGAAAGCTTTTGGTATGAATAGAGACATAATACCAGCCATGACTTACGGATGCGAAACATGGAAATTAACAAAACAAGCTGAAATCCAACTTAGAATAGCACAGCAAGCCATGGAAAGAGCAATGCTAGGAATAAGTCTAAGGGATAGAAATAGATCAACATGGATTAGAGAGAGGACTAGAGTGAAGGATATTATAAAATTAAACAGCAAAAATGGAGATGGGCTGGTCACCTAACAAGAAGAGATGACAATAGATAGGGGGAAAGGACTAACCGATTAGTGCCGATGGGACAGTAAAACACAGTAGGAAAAGACCAGACACATGATGGAGATAGAAAGGTTTGCTGGTAAGACGTGGCAGAGGTTAGCACAATCTAGGTCGTCATGGAAGGAGATAGGAAAGGCTTTTTTCCAGCAGTGGACTTATAACGGCTGATGATGATGATACGTTACCTTTTTTATTTTTATACTTATGACTTCTAAAGATCTTTCTTATCCTCCTTATTTGTTTCAGAGTGCTCTCCTGATAGATTTGGAAACGGGTGTATTTATGAGTGTCATTGTAAGCGTGGCACTTGTGATCAAAATGGTATTTGTAGATTTGGGTGTTCTCCTGGTTGGACTTGTCAGAATTGTCAAAAACGTAAGTATTCTCTTCTGTTTTAGTGTTAATGATTTGAATATAGAAAAATCTTCACATTTTTCAGTATTTCTAAATTTATAAAAAAATTGGAAAGCTTTTGGTATGAATAGACATAATACCAGCCATGACTGATGGATGTGAAACATGGAAATTAACGAAACAAGCTGAAATCCAACTTAGAATAGCACAGCGAGCCATGGAAAGAGCAATGCTAGGAATAAATCTAAGGGATAGAAATAGATTAACATGGATTAGAGAGGGGACTAGAGTGAAGGATATTATACATTATACATAATATATTAGCTCTAATTTTAGTATGGAAGCATCTGAACTTTTAAAAATAGGGTGTCCCATAAATAATGCCCAATTTGTCCCAAAATTAACAGCAGTTCTATCTAAGAGAACTATTTAATATTTGCTTTTAATAGTAATTTAATAATAATTTAATAGTTGCTTCCCTTAGAACTGGCATTAATTTTGGGACAGATCGGGAGTTACTTCTGTGACACTGAAATAATGAAAGAAGTTTCAAGTTGTAGACAACTGCTCTTTTTTATAAATCCCCCAAAATGATATATTTATTTCAATTACAATGCTTGGTGTTTCTTTGGCAAATATTGATGGCTTCAAGTAAAAATGAGTTTCAATTGCTAAAGAGCATGCTGCCGCATGTAAACAAACATGGCTGAAAATCATAAAACACATGTGGCTGCACAAGTCTTTCTTGCAATACTGCCAATTTTCACAACAATCTGCCCACAAAAGTAAAAACACTATAAACATTTGAATAAACAAACCATTTTTAGCCATTTTCTGCTCAATCATTACAGGACTGGGCTTTGGACTTTGGAAAACTTTCAACAGGATGTTAAGAGTTAATCATCATATGTATATAAAAGCTGTGTTTACCACACATAGTAGCAGTTATCACTCTTATTAAACTACTTACCTTTCTTTTCTTCCCTCTCCCTTCATACCTTTTTTTATTAAGCTAACTTTCTTTTTCCCCTCTCCCTTTCTACCATGTCTGTCACTCTTATAGTATCAGTAGCAGCCATCAGCTGAGCCTCTTGTTGTACACATGATGACCGTCAGCAAAGCGACAGGTCATGTAGTAGTAGTAGTAGTACTAATATTCTTTTGACTAGTACCGGGATCTGCCATAAGATCGGCCATGGTGGTAAAATGGAAAAACAGCCAAATTTGGGTGGAAAAAAATGGACCAAATAATGGCCCAGGGCCATTATTCAAAGGCCATCACAACTGCTAAATTGAGCATAATAAAACAATAAAAGTTACGACTCACATGTTTTTATTCACTCCACTAACAATCAGCAACTCGTTTTAATTGTATTTGGTACTTCTTTGAATAGTGTTTTCTTTTGAAGTTGCTACGAGGGCAGAACACATACACACACACACGCACACATACATATATATATATATAACTATTTAGTACCTGCAAACACAAAAAATAATTTAATTTTTGTAATAAATAAATAATATAACTTGTTTGTTTTCAAACTCATTCAGCAATGGTGAAGAAGTATTGAGCGAATTAATTTCTTTGAAGCAACTTTTTGTTTATACAATGAATTGGCAGATATTTCGGACTTGATCTCTTAATTATTATATGTGTATTCAAGTTGTCCAGTTTTTTTTTATACTAAAGTGCACTAAAACAAAGATGCTTTCAAATTTTCATCTAAAAAAACTTGACCCCCAAATAAACACCCATGGGTGATCTATCAGGTGACCGATCTTATGGTAGATCCCGGTAGTTTTAATATAGTAGTATTAATAATTTTTTGACTAGTATTTCTTTCATCTTAATTTCTGTTGTTTTTCATTGCAACTCCCAGATCGTCATTCTGCAATTGTTAGAAGGCAGTGCAGATCAGAAACAAAGAATAAGGATTGATTATTGTCGTTATAGAGAAGTGCTTTGATGAAACCCTGCAAATTTTAATTCTGCCTTTTTGTGATGAGTTTAAAAATGACTAATGAAGTACCTCCCATCTGTTAATATAAATATAAAAATTATACCAAAAAATTAATAGGATTTTATAATTGAAAATTCTTATGACTGACACAATATATTTGCAAGTAATAAGAAAAACATCCATGTGCAGTTGAACAATGGCATCCTATTCACATCCCTTTGGGAAGATCAATTTGGTGTATATTATAAATGTTTGATTAACTCTTACATTCATAAAAAAATCGAATGTCATTATCAAGGAAAGTAACTTCTGATTATAATTATCTCCCTTTGACCATTAGGAGAAATTAAAAAGAATTTTTTCTATTCAATTCTCAGAAGGGTTCCATTTCTTAATCTCATTCATTGAAGAGTTCCACAGTGGTTATAAGTGGTCTGTATAAATTTATGAGTTAATCCACCCCCCAAAAACATATTAAAAATCAAATACATTACTTATTTTTATATTAAGTCAGTTTGAAATCTGACGATAGCAATTATGATTTGACAGTTCTATTTTATAAGGTAACATGTCATCTTTAAGTGTATATTATTATAATTTTATCTTTTATTATTCTATTTGCCCTAGTTTGTATAATTAATAAGTTATTAATAACTTTCATATTTGGATACCCGCACTATTACTGTGTATACTTTTATTATACTTAATGATAACAAATTTTATTTATTTAAAAAAATTTTAATTTTTTTACCCAGGCTGTTCCAATGGAACTTATGGTGATAGTTGCCATGAATTGTGCGGATACTGTAAAGATAATAAATGTGACCACGAAAGTGGGATTTGTCATGCAGGCTGTCAACCAGGCTATTATGGAAATAGATGCAAAACAAGTAAGTTTCTAGATATTTTCTATAGTTTTGAGAAGGGTCATTAATATTCAAATGATTCTTTGGACAATTGAACTCCTTCTTGTTGTTTGTTATAAACACAATGTTTCGGCCGATCCATTCTTTGGCCGAGTGTGATGGGGTAAACAGAAGTTTTTTAATTTCAAAGGGGGTAATCCTTATAACGCAGGGCCCGGGTATTTATACCGGAGAAATGGGCCGCCCCCTCAAGGTCAGACTTGATGAACACAAGTAAGCCATAATCAACGGCGATATAGAAAAATCGGCTATGGTCAACCACATCTGCAGAGAGAAAGGTGACCATCTTCCTCTCTGGGAGGAAGTCCAGATTATTGACAGAGAACGCTGTTGGAAGCAGAGAAAAATCAAAGAAGCAGCTCACATCAACATGTCCACTAAATACATTAGCCTGACAAGTGCGGAGTTCAACCCGATGTGGCTTCCACTTCTCAACAGACGTAAACCCGACAAGACAAAGACACAGAAACACCCAGGCCCTGCGTTATAAGGGTTACCCCTCCCCCCTTTAAAGTAAAATCTTCTGTTTACCCCATCGCACTTGGATTTTACACCTGAAGAAGGCTGAAGAATGGATCGGCCGAAATGTCATGTTTACAACACAAACAACAAGGAGTTCAATTGTCCGAAGAACCATTTGAAAAGTAAGTTTCTAAAGAAAATTAAGATATTCTTTGTCTATTTAGGACATATAATTAAATATCCATCTCCATTTCAAGTAGCATGTGACAGGTTGTCCTGGGTTACAGGGTCCCAGTAGCAGGGAGTGGCCCCTGACCTGACCTTGTTGAAAAAATGTCAAACAACTGCTGGACATCACAACTGACAACAAACATTTTTATTTATCTTAATTTCAGTAGGTAATATGCCCTGTTTTAGCCAATCTTGGATACATAATTTTCTGGGGGAGCATGCACCCTTGCCCCCAATTTTGGAAGATGAACGGCTCAACAGGCTAGATCTGCCCCTGTATGTCATATTGCTTGATCCTTAATGTAATGTATCTTAGCAATATTAGAAAACGTCAACCAAAACTGGCAACGTAGGTCCCTTCAGTTTTTAAGGTCTGGCTGGCTATGTATGTATTGTGCATAAAGGTCACAACAACAGAGCTAGAGGGCTGAAAATTTAAATTTCTTAATATGTCTAGAAAAAACTATTTTTGTTTTTGTTTTTTTTTAAATAACCCCGCTAAATATGTTTTTAGTGGGGGTTCAATTTGCAATGTAAGTTTATGCTAAATTGGTCCCTCAGTTTGTCCCACGCTTGCGTCAAAATGCAAGAGAAGTAACTCATTTATTGATCACCCCCTTTTTTCCAATTTTTTGATTGATCACTCCCAACACAGCATGCTGCCAAAAGATGTTGGTTATGTGATAGTTTGTGAGCCAAGAAATCTTCCAAAAAGTAAAATGAAGCTAAAAAAACTTAAGAATAATGGTTTACAATACTTCAACCCCCACTTCAACTAATACAATAATTACTTACAAGTTTATCTAAGAAAATCACCTGGATTAGCAGCGAGTCATATGTCCATACGGTTCACCCCTGCACCACATTGGCTTGACTATGAAATGAATTACGTCAAATTATAGTCAATGACAGAACAGAAGGTGTAGAGGGATCTCTCCATTCATTATGAAAAGAATTACGTAGAATTTTTGTCAATGAAAAAAGAGGAGTGTCAGAAGGAACCTCCCCTCACAATGATTTAGGTAGAGTTGTTGTCCTAGATAATAGAGAAGTGGTAGAGAGAGAAACCCAAAGATCTACATGTCTTATCAGTGTTTCATCGCCCAAAAAGTGAAATACACCCAAAAGCTTGTTTAAGAATTGATTTTATTGTAAGAAATTTATGTGCCGTTTGTCAGAGGAATGATAGACAAAACTCTTGAATAAAAACAATAAATTCTTCTGATGTTTATAACCGAAGATTGGCTCAAAAATGACCTGGTCGATATTCCTTGTAGTTTTCGCAGAGAAGAGGCACGGTCGAACAAACAGGTGGCTCAAATATTAGTAATAGATACAATACAAAAGTTGCAGTAATCATCTTTAGTTGGAATAGAAGTGGGAGTTGAGTTTGACCCTGCAGCAACCAGGCTTGTTTGTTCATAGAAGCATTTTCTTTCTAGGACAACTAAATATGGTAAATGAAGATAACTGTAATAAAATCCAACTACCAAAAATATATTTTAACCCATAAGAACCCACTGTAACACAGGTGTCACATACAATTTAATTGATCTGCACAATCTCTTATATAATATTATATTTTATCCTTGATTTTAACTCAGTGACATCTACTGCACATCTTGGTGCAGTCACGTTATTGTGTGTCAATTTGCCTACTCATAATCCCACATAATGTTCTTTCAAGTAGAAATGGGTCTGGGTTCTTATGGGATATATTGTAATTTTTCACTATTCTTTGATTTTATTATCAATTTTTTGTTCAGCATATTTTTTTTTCATTGATTTTTAAATATTGAATTTGGCCCTGTTTTTCTCTTCAGCTTGCAAAGATGGCACCTATGGTTCTAGTTGCCATCAGACTTGTGGCCATTGCTTAATCAACAGCATTTGTAATAAGCTCAATGGTTATTGTACATTTGGTTGTCAGTCGGGCTTTAAAGGGAACACATGCCATGAACGTAAGTAAAAGAGTTTCAGTAATACTAATTTTAATAGTTTGCTCAAAGATTTTATCCTAAAATGTTGAATCTTTTTATTATTGATTTTTTTTGTTTTATTTTAAATATAGAATGTTCTGGTCACCATTATGGCCAAAACTGTGGTCTGCCGTGTGGTTATTGTAGCAAAGGAAAACACTGTGAACCTAAAAATGGAACCTGTTATGATGGATGCGCGTCAGGTTACATGGGCGAAATTTGCCGGACAGGTAGGTGATAGTTTGTTTTTTTTGTTATAAAAAGTGAACCAAAACTGTCAACATACCAGGATCTACCGTAAGATTGCTCAAATCAGCCAAATTTGG
>VCCN01004508.1:1364323-1380719 GCA_006491835.1 Architeuthis dux | reverse complement strand
CTGCTAAACGAGCAGCCTAAATCGTAAATGCGAATAAAGAAATGAGCTCCGTGTGGGGATTGAACTGCATCCACCTTGGAAGCAACCTTATACGCAGGTTCTACTCTACCGATTGAGCTAACGAAACTCTCATGGTAGGCAGGAGTCACAGTTAGTCTAATCTAATAAATATCTACAGTAACTATGCCATGGGTATTTATTGGATTATACTAACTTTGGCACAGTGAAAGGTTTTTGAGACTAGTATGTTAAATGATTCTCTATAGAAACTGATCCATTTTGATTATTGTAGTGACGTTTGTAGATTGTATAGATAAGGATCTTAATTTAATCAATAATTTTAATGAATTTAAAAATTGGATCTACATCCTGATTAGAAATGTATAAAGAGACAGCCAATGTTGTTAAGTCATAATTATGATTAAATAGAATATCCTTTAATGTATTTTCTTTCATTTTTTAGAAATAATAACTTCATTTGAAAAAGATCACAAGTGCAATTCTTGGTTTAAAATTAAAATGGAATATATTGGAATTATGCTTCTATTTTCAGTTTGTGTTTTGTTCTGGCTAAAAGTTGAATGCATTTGTTATATTCTTTTGGTATAATCAACAAGAAACTTCAGCTTTTTATTGTCTATTTGGATTTTTTAACGAGCAGTCATTCCTTTGTAAATTAATTATTTCTGTAAATGCTAAAAGCTAATCAAAATCTCCACACAGTGTAATAAAATTGGTTTTATTGTATTACAAAAGTTGATGCTGATAACAAAAATCACATTTCAGATGGTGTCAATGAAAAAAAGATCTTTAATTTTTATGTCATTTTAAAGCTTATAAACAAACTATAAATTTGTGTTGTTCATGGTGTTCTCGCCTATATAAGACTCAAATTAAGTTTGAAATTCTATGAGGATTTAGTCATTTTAGTTCATTAAGAGCCATCATCCCTTTTGGAATAGATTAGTTTTACACCACTTTTATTAAATTTGACTAGTTTTTACCTTCAACCTAATTTTAGTTGTTTTTATGCAACTTATTAGTTTGGGACACTGTTTCTATGGTAATGAATAACGGTAATTGGAAATAAAAAGTAAGCCTATTTCCGTTATTCGTTGCCATAGAAACTGGCCCAAATTAATAAGTTGTATAAAACAACTAAAAAATTAGGTTGAAGGTAAAAACTAGTCAAATTAAATAAAAGTGGTGTGATACAATTCTTCATCCAATAATAATAAAGATAGATTAGTTTTAAATTTAATTTTGCTCTATATCATACTATCTTTGGGTTTTTTTATATGGAAAAGTTATAAAAAGAAAAGTGATTTAGTCACTGGTGCTTCTTTAAACATTTTAAATTGATCACCTTGTTTATCTGTTACAGAATGTGATAAGTATATGCTACAAAAATGCTGTAGCTGTTATTTTTTCTCTCTTTTATTTCAAGGCTTTTACAGCTAGTAATCTTTGCTTGTTTTTGTATGGCTTTTGATTAAGAAATAACCATGTCTATTTGTCCACCTCAGATATCGTAGGAATCAAAAGATGAAGAACAATTTTGGAACGTCTACAGAAGATCCCCCTGAGACGCATGAAGGTAGCAAAGAAACTGACCCTTTCCTCATTGGGATTCCGTATGGTAAGATCATACATGCCAACCCTACTACAACTATTACAGCTATACAATCAACACAGTGTTGTCTAGCCACGTGTAGTATATATATATATAAGTACGCACACTTCAGCTAGCACTTAGCAGACATGTAATAGTAAACTGAGACAAAAAAGCACTCAGCAGTTTTTCATTGACAACACGTTAATAGAAAAACTTTATTTCCGCAACATGGTACACTATTCCTCATATTTAATAACACTATAAATTTGTGTTGTTTATGAATTTATTTTTTTATTCTATTTGTATTTTCTAAAAATAAGCAGCAGACTTTATCACTGCTCGCTTTGTAAAGTAATTACTTCTTGGACTTGAAATAGGAATTTGATTTTAAAATCCAATATTTTTGTGACTTGTGTGTGCGTATGGTTTGTGGTGTAACTGCAGTGATTTTGAGAACATGCTTACAATTCCGACCAGACACATTGTAGACCTACAATCCCATGTAGCTGCCCTCATTATAAATGCCTGTCCGTTAGTGGAATGCTTTTCAGTTCTATTTTTGCCTGAAATTGCTCATCAGCTTTTTATCAGATAGTAACAGCACATTTCCATTTTGAGTTTCTATAGCTTTTCTGTTCTTCACAGACCTTTCTCACCAGCTTCCTCATCACTTACATGTAAAATTGTAGGTCTACAATTTCTGGCTGGAAACTATTTGTCTACTCTTACATTATTTGTCATTGTTTCTTTGAATAGACGTTTCTGTTTTATCTGCACAACAGTGTTTCCTGAAATCTGCGTGGCCGTGCACAAGTAAAGATTATGCGGTGCAGTAAAGTTTTAATGCCACACACGTTATGGTATTAAATAATAATGAATAAATAATAAAGAAAAATCAAGACACCAAATAAATCATTTCTTTAATTATACACTTTTTGTTATAACTAAGTGACCTTTGTTTCATAAACTTTAGACAAAAGAATCAATGATCGTCTCAAAAGTAAAAATATTTTCTGCGCACTCCACTTCTTCAGTTGCCCAGTCTTTTTGGTCCTGCGGAGGCCATAAAAAGAAAATAGAGGGAACACAGCTGTACAATTGTTAATAATGGTTTCCCTTCTTTTTTCTATGAAATATGTAAATAATTCTTATAAAAGTAAAAAGCCTCCAACAAAAAAAAAAGGATCAGAAATGGTTATATTTTTATTAAGAGAATCCAAATAAGGCATTGTCATATTTCTTGGCCACAAAGCCATGCCAGTATTGATGTAGCTTCAGTTTAATTTAATAATTTCAATGGAGTTGGACAAGCTACACGAAATCATCAAAGTTTATGAGCAATGTATCTTGTAAGATTAGAATAAATCTTTGAGATGTTCTTGTGATAGAAAACTGCTTGCAAGAAAGTTATCCATAAACCTGGCATGTATTCAATAAGATGTTGAATCTTATAGTAAGTGATTATTTAAAATTACTAGTCTGTGCAGTTTTTTGTTTAATTTTTAGGTGATAGGATTTTGTAGAATTGTCAAGCACACCACATTCACAAGCAGTTTGTTGTTGATAGCAATTTTGCCAGAGATCAAGCTTGCATGAATGTTGTTTTTTGCTACGAGCAAATGATATTCTTAATTGGCCCTCCTTGTTTGGAACTGAACAGAGGAAATGTTATATACATTTGATGGTATGGCAGAAACTAACCAAAATAGAGTAGTCATTAGTCTCTAAAAAGTTAGTCTTTGAACAAAAAATAGATCATTATGTATTTTTGTTGTCTGAGATCTTTACTCTTAATTGATCACTGTGATGAAGGCTCATTACTATAATCATTGTTACTTTTTTTAAAGACAAATATTAAAGAGAGTTAACAGGATTCCTAATATTCAAAAGCTATGTATCTATGGCTTTGAATGAAAGAGGAAGGGTGCAGAATTTTCATTAATGCAAATTATTTTTATCCAAATAATATTCAGTGTATTCCTATGCAACCTTTTAAACATACAGAATATGAGTCAAATCTTTGGTGATTTTGCAAAATTATTTGTTCCTGTTCATTGACTCTGAAATAATTAAAGATTCTAGTTTTGTGCCATACTCACCTGAACTAAAACATTCCTACCTCAACTATTATCTAGGGTAAAATGTTATTTAGTATTGCTAAAATACTTGTCAGTCTTCAGACCAAAAGTAACTGCTGAAATAAGTCCATTAAATCTCATTGTTCATCACAATGGTTTGAAAAAATACAAGGGAATTAACTCAGTGTAGATTTGCCAACTTCATCTATTAAAACTTTCACAATCAGCTTGCTTACAGTAGATTAAAGTACATCCCATTACTTCTTTCACATGAAACATGATGAATATTATACTGTATTCTGAACCAAATTTTAAATACTTTTGTTTCTGATTGTCAGGCCTCTTAAATTTAGTGGATGTGTGTGTGTGTGTGATGTTTTTGTATGTTTCTTCTCTCTTTTGTACACACTCTTGTGTGTGTATGTAAATTATATGTGTGTGCATATATGACGTGTGTATATGTTTGCATGTAGGCAGCCATGCCACACAAGTTTAGTACATAAAAGTATACCATGTTGCTAAAATAATGAAAACACTTAACAAAGAAACGAAACAACCAAAACAGATATCACCACAGAAAGTTTTCACCATACTAACATCTTTCATAAAACGTTTCCCTCTCTTTAGCTACATTTTTAAAAACAATTCTTTGTTGTATTGTTGATTATTCTGATATATTTGGGATATAATGACTCTTGATAACTCTTTCCCAATATGATATATAATGGACACTCATTTTGAATGTAGGACTGCATATTTTTGTCCTTGTAACTAAAGAGCATCTTTGAATATTTACTATTTAAGCTCCATGGATTTATCTTTAGAACTTTTATTTGATAAAGTTTGCCTACAGCATTAATTCTTTCTTGATTAATTATTAATTCCTGCACTTCCCCACTGCATATTTTTAACTAAACGATTAAAATATTTTCCTGGTTAGAGAAATTTTGATAAAACTGTTCAAGAAAAAATCTTTTTTCATTTATACAGCAAACTTTTTGAGATGTAGAAATAAAGAGGGAATAGTATTTTCTATTATATTTGTATAAATTTGAATTCATTAAATGGTTGATATTTCAATAGTTTGCTGTGCTCTGCTTTCAGAATTTCAATCTTCAGTTGTCTGTAGGCATCAACATAATACCAAAATATCTTTACGAACATAGACTGTTTTGGTTGTTACTAACATTCAAATATACTCACAAAAACATTGTTAAAAAGTGAATTCTATGAATAGTTTATATTTTATGAGTTTGTAATAATTTAAAAATTGCAATGTGGCTTTCAGTTGAAATTATGCCCGTCGTAAAACTATTTAAGATGAACAAAGCTTTAATGATAATTCTTGTAGAATGAAATTGGGTTGGCATGTATGTCGAGCAGATCCTTCTACTTCCTGCCCACTGTAGAAGGTGGCCGAGGCTGTCCCTGGCACTCTACTGTTGCTGTGGCTGCTGCTGCATTCATCAGCTTCAGGCTTCACTCATTCTTAAACCAACAGAAATGCTGCCCCTTTCTATCTCTTTCCAGAAAATTTCATATCACCTACAAACAAATCCATAAGAATATGCTATCTCTGTCCCATAATAGTTGTTACATTTAGAAGTGATTTTGTTTATATGCAAATGTAACAGCTATTATGGGACAGAGGTAGTTCAGTTGAATTCTTTGTGGGATGAACTCTTTTTGTTGCCCACTGGCTATTTTTCATCTTTGTGCTTCCTTTTATCACAAAACATTTATTGTTAACCCATTAACTGCAGATGACTGAAATTTCAGTCATTGCAGTTCTATGGCTCAACTGCGAATGACGGAAATTTCCATCAGTCACACAATAGACCCTTCCACTTAAAGTTACGGACAACTTTTTCTGCATGTTTTTATGTTTCTCTGTCTGTAACTTTAAGTGGAAGGGTCCATTGTTTATAGAGAAAACAAACTGTTCAGTTTATTTTGTGCCACCCTGTACAATCAAAGTTAACGTAGAATTTAGAACATGGCAACTGAGCTGCTCGTGCCACAGTTAATGGGTTAATATTTGAGTATCTTAAAACATCATGATATTTCTTTAAATCTGTAAGTGAATAGTGTTGATTTTATGTGAAGCCATTGGTTATTTGAACCAGACAAACCATGAAATTATCATCCAGCTTTAATGGGCTCAGCTCCACATAATATTAACACTGGTCACTTGTAAACCTGTTGAGACAAATATTGACATGATGCTTTAAGATCTTTAAGGCTCAACCTAAATAAAATGACTTAAGAGGAAGAATAAACATGAATATTTTAGTTTTAAGGGTCCCTCGTTAGAATTCGACTAAAGAAAAAGTTAGTTAACAAATACCTTTTAAATTTAAGAAACAACAAAGTTCTCAACTTCGAATATTTTAAAGTATTTTAAGGCTCTTGAGACAATTTTTTTTAAAAGTTCCTTTAAAAATTAAATGCTTTTAAGATTCTTATTAAAGTTATGACTTTAAGTCTTAATGTTATTTTTGTATAAATAAAGTACAATGAAATTAATAAATAAAAATGTACTCATGATGTATGCATATTTAATCATGTTTATATATTTTGCACAGTATATGATGCAAATATTTAAAATAATCTAACTACAATTAAAGAAATCTGTCTGTACGTGTGTGTATGCACTGCATATACTCTACAGCACTCAAGGCAGTGCAGTGTCAAGTTTGAAGTTTTTTGGATCAGCGGTTCTTGAGAAATCTAATAAATTAAATAAAAAATTACAGATAATAGATCTTTTATCTAAAATTATAAATCTAATTTAGATGTTAAATATCTAAATTGGCAATAGATCTAAATCTAGATGTAAAATATCTAAATTGGCAGTAGATCTATATTTAGATGTAAAATATCTAAATTGGCAATAGATCTAAATTTAGATGTAAATAGCTAAATTGGCAATAGATCTAAATTTAGATGTAAAATATCTAAATTGGCAACACTAAAGAGAAGTAACTAAAACACTTCGAAGCCATGGTTTTGTATAAAAGACGAAAATTATTTTACATGACTATTATAGCAAGCTGCTCCACACACCATAAAGTCTGGCCCCTTCCAAACATGCACTTTTGGAATGGGCACTGCCCTAGTGAACTCTAATGAGAAAATACTATTAAAAAATTGATGGAAATTTAATAAAATACTTCTATTGCATTTTGTGAATAATCAAATAAGAATCTAATATTAACTCTTTAAATAAACACTCAAAAGAAACTTGTTAAAAACTATGAACCCCTGTCTATACTTTCTTTTTAAAAAAGAGTAAAAAGAAAAAAAAAAATCTACATTTAGAAATAAATATTTTAATAACTTGAATTTTAAAATCTGATATAGGTAGGTGATAATAAGAATGGGTTAATTACTACCAATAAGATTTTTCAAAATTAAAATATGAACCATGTCCTCCCTCCCACTGTTTTGGCCTCTCTATATCAGCATTACTTCCAGCAGAGCCAGTCTCCAGCATGTCACCGCCAGTTCTTCAGTTTCAACTTCTGGCATGGAACATTGTCTGCAAAACATTTGCGTCTGTTAGCATATTTATTTCAACTTTTGCTTCACTTGTATTATTATCATTATTATAACTGTTACTTTGCAAGGCAGTAATTTCAAAAGATGTGGCTTTGTGAATGTGCTTTTTTCATTGTTTTAGATTTCTTTTTTTATTTAGGCTATAAATTAACCATTTTTGTCTATAAAATTAATGTTGCCCATATATGTTTCCTTTTAATTAAATTAGATATTTCATATCAAAATGCATAGTTTACTTAGAAATACACCTTATCAATATTGTCTGTCTGATTTTAATGCCCTTGTGTGAATGGTCTATTTGTACAGTACCAAAGTGTTTTGTGGTAGTGCACTTCAGTTAAATGAATGCTAGTTTTTATTATTTATTTTTTTGCACTCACAAGGAATTACACAAATGCAGTCTGTAGTGGTCAATTTTCTTAAGTCTTACGTGTAATTTTTTAGCTTACTTTATTATCAAATACTTTTAAACAAATTTTACAGCTATAATTGTAGACTGTGATTTAACTCAGAATATTTATGTAAAGTGAATACCTACATATTAAAATGTAAGCTAAAATTGTTGATTGATTAAACATACTTTAACATTAACACTGACAAAATTTGAATGTAGGTGACATTATTTTCCTTTCCTAAGATTTCAGCAGAACATAAAATTGCTGTATGCTCAAACGAATGAAAATATATTTTGATCTTGAGAGTGAATAAATATAGAATTGCTCCAGAATCTATTGTCACTCTTTAGAAATTATTACAACTTTTTATAAAAAGATTGAATACCAAACATAATAGACAAAATTATATTTATACATGAGACAAAAATAGTATTTTACTATATTCATAATTCTGTCTGGTTACTGTAACAAAGGAAATTAAATATTACTGTTAACCATCGGTTTTATAGACATATTTTTCAAATAAATTATCCAGCTTAGTTAACCATTTTTGAAAGTATCTCTTTCATGAAATATTTTCTAGCTTCACATTTTCCAGACTTTATTATAAATGGATTTATTACTCCATTGGATATTTATATGTATCTGCCAGTCATTTTTCTTGGTTGGTTTGCAGTCTAGAATAAGAATTATAATTTTGACCACAAAATCTGATTCTCATAGAATACTTTCTTTGATATTACAGTTTAAAAGATTTCTAATATATCTGTTTTTTTATGAATTATGTAGATCAAAAGATAATGTTACTTAGTTCATTGTTCTTTTTGATAAAAGTATTTGTTTAAAGATTTTCAATAGAGCCATGAAAATATTACATGAAAGTTTCTTTCTTTCTTTAAAATATGTAAAGTTATTAAGATCCTTAATAAGTATATTGGACTAATTAAACACAGTTCATCAGTTGTATAAAAAAAAAATGTTTAAATTCTTTCAATTAAGTCATTCTTATTATTGATAGTAATGGTTCTATTCATAATGTTTAATAGTTTTACATATTGTACCATTAAGAAAATCAAATATATTTGCTGAAACCAAATATTGTTTCATATTCAGTGTTCTTATTACTCACCAAAAGATTATTATTTCAAGCATTTATTACTATTAAAAATAAAAAATAAACTTGCTTATGAGTATTAAATAGTTTGACTTGTTTTGAATATTTATAGAATTTTTATGTAATAAAAATGCTTAAAAATGATTGTCGAATGATGTTTAATGCAATGTATTTGTCTTTGTTGCCTCGTGATTTAAAAAATAAGTTTTTGTACATCATGTTAGTAACAAAGTTATCATTAAATCTGATATTACCTGTCAAAACAACTTCCTTTTTAAATGTTCATGTTTTTATAGCCAAAGGAGACAATATTTCTGAAAACATATATGGCAGCTCTTGAGTAAATTTAATCTTTGCTGACTGAATATTACACAATTCCTTCAATTAATCTTTTCCAGAAAATGGAGTCACATTTATTCCACCTACAACTCATTCTTCACCTGACCTCTCTGAAATTGGGGAAAGTGATGAGCCCTTTTATGCAAATGTGAATACTAAAAAAATGAACAGTCCTGTTCTTCTTGATGAACTTTATGATTACATCAACCAAAACAAGATGAGCAATAATGCAGGATTCAAGAAAGAGTTCAAGGTAGGTTTTTCTCCAAATTTATTTTTCATTTCTTCATTAATGTTGTTCTGTTCCTGTTGATTTTTTTGTGACTTGTTAATAAGTAAAAAGAATAATAAAATTACCATCAGTCAGTCTGATCTTTTCTCCTCTAACCTTTTTCCCCTCTAACCTTTTTCCCCTCTAGCTCTTTCACTTTTTTCACTTTCCTCATTTAGAACAAAGAAAGGTTCACTTAGTAACATAGACAAAATAGGGGGAAAAAATGACTGGTTACTTTAATGAACTTTGTTGAATTTGTACTCTTATTCTTTCCTCTGGTAATCTAAGATATTTAATAGAAGATTCAGACTGGATTATCAAATATGTGAACTTCTAAAATATTTATTTTAATCATTGGATCAAACAGCCAAAGATACTAGAAATTTCCCAAGGTGACCAAAATATTTAGCACGGGAGCATGTTTTGTATTTACTTAAGGGTACAAACCAGCATAAAAATTGAGACCAGGATTGTCAGATTTGACCAGAAGGGGTGATAATCCAAGCTTTATCTCGGGGACTTTCCCAAGACAGGCATTGGAAGAGTGTCAAATTTGGAAATCATGTCTAGAGGCAGAGGTTCAATACCAGCCTCTTTAAGCAGGCACACCTCACTATTCCAATGGCTGTCTTGGTTAAGTCCCTGAGATAAAGCTTGGATTATCTCCCCTTCTGGCAACCCTGATTGAGACAATATCTTTTCAAAGAGTTTGGATAATTGAATTCATTTGTTGTGCTATTTATGTTGTTCCCACGATTCAAGCATACCCTATGTAAGATGTGTAGCTGAACAAATCCAAAGGATTTGTGGACATTAAAACATCCGGCTGGTTTTCAGTAGCATAACTTGCAGGTAGATACCAATATTTACAGCGGGAAGGGAATTTATAAGAATCGTGTGCTAAGTTTTTGCAATTTGAAATTCTCTTGTCACTCTCCCCTCCTACCAACATTACTCAACATTACAATTACACTAAGCTCAAATGAATAAGGCTACACAAACAATGATATGGAGGCCTGATCCAACCTATCATAGATATGAAGTATGTATATATCGAGCCTATCATAGATGTGAAGTATGTATATATCGAGCTTATCATAGATGTGAAGTATGTATATATCGAGCTTATCATAGATGTGAAGTATGTCTAGTCGAGCCTATCATAGACGTGAAGTATGCATAGTCAAGCCTAAAGTATCTTTAACTATCTGTTTATCAGAGTATATGTGTTAGTTTGTACAGAGATTAAATGGTTTTCAAATCCTGAGATATGGTAATTTTAATTTAAAAAAATGACCCTAAAAATTGATTTCTTAAAATGAACGTGAAAAGCAAACGTAATGCCGGAAATGGATTTTTCATAAGATACATATAATTAGTGGTATCACACAATAATCTGGGGCTACCAGCAGTGGAGACATGAGAATGACACTTTTCGGTGGTGGCCATATTTGATTGTGCACACAAGTCAACACCAACTTGCTTGCAGTGATTTTTGAAAATGTTATTGTCATCATGGCAAATAGCAAAAACTTAGCACCAAGAGCACAATGGTCATTAAATGTGATATATTCACACTCTATTTTTAGCAAAAGAAATCATTTTTTAAATCTAAGGGAGATAACTGATATGTATATAATTTTGAAATTATCCCCTTCGCAATCTAAAGAATTTTTTCTCATTCCTTTATACTTTATACCTAAGACAGTGGTCCTGTTTATTGAGTTCTCGTTATTACAGAAGTTTTTATTGTAGTGATTTCTATAATATTCCAACTTCATTAGCATTATAAATTTATATCAGTTATATTTTGTACACTTCATTTTGTGACAGAATTTTTAATTCTGTCATTAAAACAACTACATAAAAATAGACACCTAAATAAGTTCAATCCATTATCTCCTCTTAAATTATAAACTCACTATTTATAATTTCATCAGCTTTGTATATTGGTTCTGCCATCATCAACTTCTCATGTTTCTTAATTCGTTTCATTATCCATTTCTAATATTACTTCATTAGAATTACTTTCATTGTATTGTCTTTTACTTCCCTCCAAACTTTCTGATGTCAGTTTCTGACTTGATATTTTAATTCATAACTACAGTTAAAATATTTTTATACAGTGGCCCCCCTCCATCTGCAGTTTTGCTTTCCACAGTTTCGGTTACCCATGGTCAACCCCAGGAATAAACAATTCATAATTTTTACATGATAATGGTCCCAAAGTGGAAGGGTAGTGATGTTGGCAACGCGAATATATCAAACAGAAGCTGTACAGTGCTTCCTTTTAGTGAAAAGTTGAAAATTTACGGCTTAATAAGGAAAGAAAAAATTGTATACTGTTTAAGATATAATGTATGAACAAATCTTCTATCTGTCACATAACTTTTATTACAGTATATTCTATTTTATTATTAGTTATTGTTGTTAATCTCTTATTGTGCCTAATTTATAAATTAAACTTTATTTCAGGTATGTATGTATGTATAGGGAAAATATTGTATATATAGGGTTCGGTACTATCCAAAGTTTCAGCATCTGCTGGGCACTTTGGAACATATCTCCTGCAGGGGAAGACTATCAATACTTTACGGTAGAAGCAAATAGAAGTAGATTGAATATCAGAAAATTATTTTTTAGCAATAGAGTGGTAGGACTTTGGAATAGATTACCGAATATGTAGTGCTATCAACAGATGTAAATGATTTTAAGAAGAATTATGATGTTTATTACACCACCGCAATACCCTAGACATTGTGTAAATATGATTTTTATGATGTGTGCTTGTATATACAAATTGTATACTTTTTTTCATACTAAAATAAAATGTTAAATGTTTCTCCAGCATTGCTGAGTTCTGTTATCACTTAAAACTTTTTCACATGACTGTTATATCATTTTATGTAGTATTCTGGAATCAATTTCTGTGTAGCTTTATTTGATTAGATTTTGTGTATGTGTATCATCTAAGTGTCAGTACGCTTCTAGTAATCATATTATTAAACAATTTAATCAATTTTCTTTCTTTTTTTATTATTCTAGCAACTTCCTGAGGGTTTACTGGCAATGTGTAACACAGCCAGACGAGAGGAAAACAAAGACAAAAACAGATATAAAGATATTATTGCTTGTACGTATCTTTTTGATTAAGTGAGATTCCTTTTCATTGGTTTTACATACTAAATATTTTACATGCTAAATATTTATCGAGTCTGATTTTGTGTCTCATTTCATTCATCAGATGACCATTCTCGCGTTCATTTGGACTTGATACCTGGTGATCCTTATTCTGACTATGTCAATGCTTCCTATCTTGATGTAAGTTGGCTTTTTTCTTTTTCCACTTGTGTTAGTCCAAGTCACCTGTAGGCAAAGTTTAGTTATTTTCAGCCGCCTTCTGCTATGTTAGCTCGATTTCTACAAATCAAGATTGTTGCTCTTTGAAAAAAACTAACGTCTTAGTAGGAACTACTTAAAACCTAACGTGTTAATAGGAACTATGAGGAACTACTTAACAAAAACTAGTTTGACCATTATATTGGGGTTCAGTGTGCCATATACCTATTAGTTTTAAGTGTTGTATCCTGAGGAGAGGATTCTAGTTCAGCTGAGGGCCTCTGGAGTGTGTGTGAAAAGGGAACATTTACTAACTGTTGTCTGGTGGAGACCGGTTGCTTTTGTTTGTGGAATCTCCAACCTTGGATTACCTTTGGACTTGTCTTAAAGTCAAGACTGAGTTTTAACATTTTGGTGACATGGATGAGATTATTGCAATTTGCACATTCTTTAGATCTATTATATTATTTTACAACGGTCGATTTTCGGTTGAACCACTCCTTTTTATAAACTTTTGACTTTACCCAGTGCTTAAAACAGTTCCAGTAGGCTGTATATATGTGCAAAATCCACATATAGTTTCCCCTTTTGCAAAAGCAAAAGATTTGTGGTGTCTGCGTTTGATCTCACCCCGATAATTATCTGATTTCTATATAATACTAAAAGTCTGATTCACCCAACAAAATTTGGCATGCATAATCAATGGACCTAGAGGAAGGTTTTAAATTAAGATATATACAACCCCACAATGCCAACTAGTAGTTCATTTCTTATTACTAATCCATTAGTACTTGGAGTATGAATAATGTCACAGATTGTATTTTAAATAATGATTTATTTTAAAGACATCAATAAGAAATAAGTATCATTCAGATTTATTATTTATACAAATGTAATTGAAGTGTGAATCAGCACCTTTTTATGTTAATTTTATGATGTATCTATATTGCTTAATTTTTAAATATTTATATAATTTCTACTTCACACAGGGTTACAAGAGAGATAAGGCTTATACTGCATCTCAAGGTGAGTAAATCGTATGAGATCTTATTGTCGGATAAACTATAATCCACATCAATACACTGGTCATAAGATTTTACATAGTTAACCAAGTTAAGGAGCAGGGTTGCCAGATTTGGCCAGAAGGGGAGATAATCTGAGCTTTATCTCAGAGACTTATCCAAAACAGGCATTGGAATAGCGTTGAATTTGGAAATCAAGCGAGTCTAGAGGCAGAGGTTCAATACCAGCCCAAGTCTCCGAGATAAAGCTTATCTCCTCTTCTGGAAAAATCTACCAATCGTGTTAAGGAGTATAATGCTACAAGAAAAATGTGCGTTGATCAAATAATATTTGTGATTGTAAATTTTGTTTGTTTTTCAAACATTCACATTTTTTAAATATTTCTTTAGGAATAAATAATTTTTGGATATATTTAAGGTTGATTTAAGAAGGCTAAGTAATAGACATGCACATATAAATATTATGGTTACTACTATTAAAATAATGGAAATAAGCTAAATATAATATCTCCTTCTCATTAACACATATTCTTTAATCATTAACCCATTAACTGCGAATAACAGAAATTTCAGTCATCACAATAATTAAAGTGCATAACCGCTACCCTCTCTCTCTAGCACATCACATTTTAAACAGAGGAGAAAAAGAGAGATGACCTTGACTGCTGGCTGCTTGAATCACATTTTAAAGAGAGGGGGGAAAGAGAGATGCGCTTGACTACTGGATCCTTGAATCACGTTTTAAAGAGAGGGGTAAAAGAGATGCGCTTGACTGCTGGATGCTTGAATCATGTTTTAATTAGAGGGGTGTAGAGAGAGATGCGCTTGACTGCTGGGTGTTTGAAGGAATATACAACAGAGAAAGAAACAGAAAGCGCGGAAGAATAAAGCAGTCATTTAAACAGTAGTTTTGTTTATTTCTTTACTTTATTCGATTTATTTTATTGTTAATATGTAACTCATAAATAAAGCATTAAAATGTCATATTAATCTTTATTCCTTGGTGGTTGTTTCTAATTAAACTGCTGAATTTCAACAGGTTCGGCTCGTTAAAGTAATAGTAATAACTATTACCCTTCGTCACCTACCATAGTTGATGGGTTAAGATAAGATTATTGAGAATTGACCAGAATGTTGATATAAGTATTATTTGTATTTCAGGACCGAATAAGGCAGTGGTAAAAGATTTTTGGCGAATGGTGTGGCAGGCCAACATCTGCAAGATTGTTATGCTGACAGATACAGTAGAAGCCTGTAAAAAAAAGTGTGAGAAATACTGGCCTGATTCTGGCACGCAGAAATATGGAGAAATTGTTGTGGAAAATATTGACAATGCACCGTTCACAGATTATGTTATTAGGACATTTAAGCTGAGTAGAGTAAGTTATGTTGTTTATATTGAATGATCCTTGTTATGTTTACTAACCCTTTGAATCTGAGCCCTTAATTACCCTGTACCTGACAGATAATCCTGATCAAAGTCGTCACTATTTTCAAGCACCTCCAACACTTCTTATATACTAAACAAAGTAGATCTATTACACTTTCTGTGATTAATACTAGGAGTGTCTTTGCTGGTTTCATCAATTGCGAAATTCACAAAAAGAAAATGAGAACAAGACACATTCAAACTTAGGTACAGGGTGCAGACATCTTTGTTTAGCTATCCCATCATTCCTAGTAAAATAGCACTCAGTCTGAAATATTGGGCTGGCAGTGTATAGTAAAATAGCACTCAGTCTGAAATATTGGGCTGGCAGTGTATAGTAAAATAGTGCGCAGTCCAAAATATCAGCTTATGGGTTCAAAGAGTTAAGGCTCATAAAGTGACAAATTGAAAAACAGATGGTATTGGTGAAATATAAAATTATATATAATTTCGCTTACCTCTTCTTCAGTGTTGCCAATTTAGATATTTTATACCTAAATTTAGATCTATTGCCATTTTAGATCTATAATTTTAGATAAAAGATCTATAGTTTGTAATTTTGTTTTATTTTATCCAAAAAAACTTCAAACTTTACACTGACTAATATATCTGGTGAATGTCAACTTTGTATAATGGCCAGTTGTGGAGTAATCACAGTGCATACAGACAGACAGACAGATTTCTTCAATTGTAGTTAGATTACCATTCAAAATTGTTATACTGTTGGAAGAGTATTATATAAGCAAATTTTATCCAAATTGGGTCACTTGGTTTCTATTCTGAATTGCCATGAATGCTGTCTATGAATTAACTCTGTTTAATTTTATTCTAGTGAGTTGAAATCTTATAATTGACTTAAACGTGTTTAAATATTGGCAGTTTTCATTTTTTTACATAACAATTTATATCTTTCTCTCCACATATTTGGTTATCAAGCCCTTCAGGTTGTTTTGTTAACTACAGTTACCATATTTCATTCTTCAAGTGATTTCTTTTTTTTTCTCCAGATTATACCTTATTGAATGATTGTTTTTTTATAGATTATTTATCATTTGTGTGATATTTTGATTGTTCATAGAATGAAAGTTCGAGAATTGTTAAACACTTCCACTTTACAACCTGGTCCGACCATGGGGCACCAACGTACCCGACGACATTACTCATTTTCAAGAGAAAAGTGAAGATGTACAACCCGGACAGTATGGACCCAATCTTAGTCCATTGCAGGTA
>VCCN01004508.1:1331141-1351343 GCA_006491835.1 Architeuthis dux | reverse complement strand
AAGAGACCAGCCTACCAATCACTTGGTTGTGGTTTCAAATCAAGGCAGTGGAATGTTGATTTTTACTCCATTAAATTTGGTGAGAATTGTTCTTGTTACAGTAGAAAAACAAAGTCAACTCCGGACTTGGACTGGTGTTTGACAGAAATTATTTCATTGGTATGCTGTGAAATAGTTTATTTATTTAACCCTATATTGAAAGTCAACAACATGGTACAAGTGAAAATGCTGTTGGTTAAAGCAGGGCTTCTCAAATTTATTCATTCGCAGCCATGGCTTAAAGGATAGCTGCTGAAACATTCTTTATTTTTTTTATTTTTAAAAAATTTTTTTTTTAGGGATGGAGCTCGGCGTAGTGGCCTCTTCTGTGCAATTTGTGCCATTTTTGAAAGGATGAAAGTTGACCGCGAAGTTGATGTTTTCCAAACTGTGAAACAAAACAGAGTAAACAGGCCTCAGTTTATTGAAGATGTGGTAAGTAAAAAATGATTCTTTGCAGGTTGTTCAGATGGAGAGATTTGGATTTTAAACTTTGTTCACTGATTCTATGTTAATAATAACCATTACACCTTATCCACAAGATTGTTAAATATATATATATAAGATTTATTCTTAGCTGTCTCACTTTGAATTGTTAACTTTTTGGGCTCAGATCTTTTGTTAGCACATGAGAAGATGATTGCTCATTAACACCTAATGACTCTATGTAGTACAGATTTTACTATTTGATACCTTTACTCAGTTATAAATTCAAGTTACTGTACATGCCAGCGTTTAAGTCAACTTTTTAATCAAGTATTTTCCCTGATGGATCATATTAGTCTGTTTAGACCTTATGAACTTGACACTCTGAATTTGACACCCTGATGGACAGTGCGCTGCCTTATGTTGAAGAGTCAGCTTATCCGGCAATATTGGACTAAACTTGAATTAACGCCTTAATTTTGAAGTGGACTTATGTGCCTGCATAAACGGTAGCTTTCAACGTTGAGTCTTTCAGTAAGTTCTTTACTGTTTCTTGTAGTCTTTTGTTACACAGTTCATATTCAAAAGACAATCAAAGTTAATTAAATTTATATATTTGCTAATCTTGAAATAAAATATATTGATATCCTTTTTTCTTTTCCTCTTACAGGAGCAATATGATTTCTGTTACAAAGTTGTGCAGCAGTACCTTAATAGCCAGTGAACTCTACCAACCACTAAGATGACACATGGATGGAGGTTGCCATGGTCACACTGCCGAATCTTACTAATTATGCCATCAACATTCATTCATACTATTTAATGTCAAGAGGAACATTTCCTGAATGATGATATGCAAATCAGCTGTCCGTTTGACAACATTCCTCCAGAGAGAGGCTCCCATGAACTCAAGTGGAGTTAGCATGTGTTGATCATTGGTGATTGCCTTACCATGTCCAACTCGTGCAGTCCACAGCAACATCAATCTCTGTCTACTCCTCCTACTCCTACTCCCTTTAATCTGCTTCATGACTGGCGGCTCAAGCACCAAACAGCTGCTATTTTGACACAAAGGGAGGTAATGCTGAACGCTGTCAATATGATTTTTTTTACTTTGATCTTTAAAAATGAATTTATGGCATATATGTCTCCTGGAACGGAAAAAAGCAAATGCTATAAAAAAAAAAAAAAAAAAAAAGAAACGTGTCAATTTTTTTTAATCCTCTAATGTATAACTGAAGGAAAGCAAGATTCTATGTTGAAAGTGCAAAATTTTTCCTTATATGGAAAAAAAAAAATCCTTCTTCCCAAGCTTGGTACTGACTTCTGTATAACGAGGATTTTGGTAGAGATTCCTTGGCCATTTCAATTTTGAAACTGTGCACATAACCTCTCTGTTGGCATTTAAATCATTTAAAGAGCAATTTGTTAAACAAATTATTCATATTTTTGAACAGAAAAGAAAAATCTCTCTTATTTCTTATTCAGTAATACATTGGAGAGCATTTTTGTCTTTTATTTTTGAAATGTGGAGCTTAGTTGGCACCAAAAACAACCATTAGAAACCATGCTTTAATCCAGAGTATCCAACAGGTTATAGTTTATGACCCAAGCAAAAGACAAGATCTCATAAGCCTTGTCTAACTAGATCTGAAGTCGTTGCTCAGATGAGGTCTGATGAGGATAAGCTTCTTGGGATCATTTAAATTTTGAAATATCTATTAAAACAAACTATTCTGCTAAACTTGCTTTTGAAAACATGTCTTGGGTACAAAGGGTTAACTGGTTTGTTGGTAAATATTACTTTGTGCAGATCAAAGAGAATTTATAGGTTTGCTCCAAACCAGAGTATATAAGATTTCTAATTTATTTACTCTTCTCTTACTGATGCATAGCCATTTTATACTCCATGCTTCCTTTAATCTGGCTTTGTATTAAGTGGGGGTTTTTTCACAACAGTTTATGACATTATTGGGACAAATGCTGATAGATTAAGAAGTTTTGTATCATTGAACAGTCCGTAGATTCTCTCTCTCTCTCCTGTAAAATGGCTTTCTGCTTTGTTGCCAGGTGCAGTGCATTAATTATTATTGTTAAAAATTGTCTCATGGTGTATTGTCTTGGTCACTAGTCAGGAATAATCGACCACTAGGATATAAATGTGAGTTGGTGTGGACATCTGGTCATTTTCCTGTGGATATTAGCTTTAAAAAATAGCTCCGACATAATGGAATTGAATACAAAGTGAACTTTGACATTGTGTTTCTCTCTCTTTCCCTTCATTTAGTTAGCATTTGTTTTTCTGACCATTTACGTCTTTCTGTTCATTTACAAAAAGAAAAAACAAATTGGTGCAATAACAACTTGATTGTATACCAAACAGCCTCGGCTAATCATAATTCATTTTATACTAAGTACAAAGCAAAAATTAAATAGCAATTTTGTGGTTGATGACAACAAAAAAGAAACAGTGTCTCTCTCTGTTTTTTCCAACAAAAACCTTTTTTGTTTTGTTTTGTTTATGTTGAGCTACAGTTTTGAAAAGATAACATACAATAAATGCTTTCTGATTTTAACAGCCATAAATGAAGTAGAGATCTGTTTTTAAGCATAATGACAAAGGAATGGCAAACTTGTGACTGAACCCTATTGTTACATAGTTGTTGTCAACTTCATTTACTTGTTGCATTTTCTCCTGCTCCCTTGCTTTTTGCTTCAGCTCATTGCTTCAATGGCTGTTTGTCTACCTGCCTTGTTGCTTGCCATGTCTGTCTTTCCTCAATGGCTAGTTCTTATTCCTTCCCGTTCCTTCCCAGAGTTTTCGATCTTCCGTCTGCCTTCCTGAGGCAATGTCTACGGTCAGCCTTCCAGAGGCAATGTTTATTGTTTTGACTGTTGTCATTTTCTTGTGCCTCATTATAAGCTGATTATTAGCTATTCCGGAAAATGATAACAAGACATCCAAATACCCACACATTCGTGTACATATACAAGAATATTTGTATGTATTTACAAAAACAGAAAGAAAAAAGAATTGAACTTGTTGGCTCTAACCCCTCTGTTTACTTGATTGATTGAATATACTATCTTTTCTGCATTTTGTTAATATTTTTTTATGAATTTATACATTCCGACATGTGTATAAGATACATATATTTACACCTGTTAACAGATACTTCATAGATACTTGCAGTTACATGAATATAGTGTATGTATGTGTTGTAGTGTGTGTATGTATATGATATATATACAAATATATATATATATATTATATAAACACCAACACACAATCAAAACTACTAGTAGCATATGTAAAGATATAGAAGTCAAATGTTTATATATATATATATATATATATGATCAGTATTTGGATAATGATATCCGACAGGATGATATTAATAGATGACAATGTGGAAAGAAACATAAATTGTTTGTAAAATCAACAATTTATTGACATGTTTCGCTGGTTACAGCTTCATCAGAATAAGACGAAAATACAAAATATATATATATAGTTTTAACAGTTGTTAACTACCCAAAACTGTTTTTAAATTTCCATAGTCCACAATGCTTTTGTGCATTTTATTTTTTGTAATTTTTTTAATAACACTAATTTATTGAACACCTAACGTTGTCTCGTTTTAAAGCTAGTTCTTTTATTAAAAAGAAAAATCAAAGAAAGATTACCTCTGTTTACAATTCTGCTCTAGAATGAAATTTGTTATGAATTGTACTAATGTGTGTTATCCTCTAAAAAGCATGCAATGTCAGTGAATTTTCAAATTCTTTTATTCAACCAACATCCAAACATCCAATGACTGAAGTGTTATATGACCAAGGTTTTGAATAGTCAGCTACCATTTAGTGATCTGATTATCATCAAACTTTAAAATGTAGTCACATGAATTTAGACAAGGCTGTGAATGGCTAGTGATCATTAAAGGAAATCTTAGTAAAAAGTCATCGTTTTGATGGTATACTAGTCCGGAAATCTTTCTGAAAGTTTTTTGATAAGTGAATGATGTTTAGAACAGGATGATTGTAAATAAAAAAGAATTCTTTTAAAAAACACTATAAATAAATTTTTAATTTTATTTTTATGTGATAAGTACCATTTAAAATGAATGTAACATTTACTTGCAGTAGGAGGAGATTTATTTACTAAAATGATTTTTGTAGAATGGATCTAATAAATATTTAAATAGGTTGTGCGCCTTCGGAAATTGTTGGAAAAAAATCTTTTACTCCTTCAGAATTTAAAATTTTATTTTTTAAAAATGATTCATGAATTGATAAATTTAACTTCAGTAAAAAAAACTGATGAATTTAATTTGAAAAAAAGTTATAAAATGTCTAAATATTTAATACATTCAACAGAAAATGGTTGAAAAAGGGCTTAGAAACTATTTTTCAATTCATTCTTTCTCCCTCTCCTCTTCTCAAGTAAGTCTATTCTATGATGGGTAGTCCTTCAGTTTTTTTGGTGTGCTTATCTAAATAGCCCACAAACTAATAATAACTCAGGTTTCTATTTTTTTAAATGTAGCAGAAATAATTTATGGATACTTGAGGGATGAAGAATTGCTCTTAGGGGAAAAAAATTGGTAACTGTTAAGAAAAATTGATGGAACTTTTCTTGAATCACAGATTGTTAACTCTTTTTGATTTTGCTTTCCTCCTCTTGTTTTTAATTGGTAGGTTTTTAGACTTGGTTTTATACCCTATTCTTAAATGAGGTGCAAATAAGAAATATGAGAAATTTGAATGAAAAGAAACAATTTTCTTTCCCTCTTTCTAATAGAAAACTCAACAAGAAACATTCCTTTCTGCTTTGTTTGTCAGCTTTTTGCCAAGTCCTTGGACTGTTTGTGTTCACTGTTAGTTTTTTGTAATAAAAATTTGATATTATACAATGATAGTATATATAGTAATAATATACAAAAATGACTATCTTTGAATAATTTTATCATGTGTAATTACTTTATATTAATGTAAGATAAATTCAAGTGGTCATTTTGAGAAAGTAGTAAACTGATTTCAACATATTATGCTTTTCTATCAGTGGTGAAGAAATTGTGAGATAGCAAAACATGGCTTAAATACTCTTAAGATGAAAACTCAACACCTGCTTAACCTGGAATAGCTTTTAAGCCAGTCACTGATTCATTTTATTTACTGCAAGATTTAAGCAAAAAAATATTTTTTTATAAATGAAATTGTATCAGAATAATGTTCTCTTAAAAATTATTATAGGACCTCTATATAGAGTAACATAAATGTTTCTTTTGTTGTAGACATTCTGATGATGCTGGTCAAAAGTTTAGATTAATTGTGTTAAACATAGTAGTTCCTTGTCGTTCCGTAAACCAAGTCATCAGCCATCTTGGATTCACACACTATCTTGTGTTATCTCATTCCCTTAAATCACGTTCAAAGCTAAGGGGCAGATAACTGAATACCAACTAGCTTGACAGTGTAAGGGAGGCACTCAACAAATTGTACTTTCTTGATTATTAATTCTAATTTCATTGGTTTAGCTGAAGGATTTTACACTGAATATTCTTACTTTGGATATTTAGAAATATGTTGCTTTATAAAGATAGGCTAATAACAGTCTAATTCTGTATGGCTGTGTGTGATCAGAATTTCGGCTACTGTAGTTGAAAAAGTTGTTCATCATAAACTAGTTTGTATACTATTGAAAAGAATATATTCAGTATAAAAAGAACTGAATTACACTTTATTAAAAGTAATATTTTCTGTTCTTTGTAAAAACACCATATATGCCTTATTGCTTGAGCTTGTTACACATCTTTCAGGTTCACAAGAAAGGCATACTTTATAGAAACATTGCAATAATTTAAAATATTCTTATGCTTTTAACATTTTAAGATGGACTAATATTTAAGCAGTTTGTACTTTTCATTTCAGTGTATGCTCATATTTTAATAGTAAATCCTCTGAAGCTAAAGTTGTATGTTGCTGAAGATCCAGGGATATTTTTACTGTTGTACTAGTCGTATCTCTAAAGAACTTGACATTAAAAGTAAAGGATCAGTTGATCTTACAACATCACTGAATCTAAAGAGTGTTTCAATTAGATATTTTTATAATTTGGGTCCATTCTTCCAGAACCACTATTGACCCAGATATCGACAATGTAGATACTATCCGAAAAAAAAAGTACTTCATTGATGTCATTCAAGTGTTTTCCACCCGCTTGCTAAAGCAAAGGGTTTGCTCAGTAAACATTATCATAATTTCTACCCACATTTTTAAAAAAACTCATATTCCTAATTGGGCTTAAACCTACCTTGAAGAAATTCTATTCAGCAAAGCGATTCTCCAGTCACTTGGAACAACTGAACTACTGCTGAAAAGAATATATAATCGAGATCAAAGTCCCTACATTTTTATATCTTATCATTGTAACATAAGAAGCTTGATGAGATATTCATACTCTCTGTTCAGCAATTGAACAGTTCTGGTAAAGTACTTTAAACATGGTTCACTAGGTACTTTCCACCCATGTACTAGTAGTATGTTAACATATTTTCACTCTCATTCCCAATATTTAGCTGAAAAATGCCCTTGATCAAATGCTTTCATATCTTTCCCAGCAGTGTTTCATGCATAGCTCAAAGATGTAGGCTGTAGCTGACAAATAGTGTCATTCTCTCTCTCTCTCTCTGTGAGTGTCTGTCTGTATCCAAGCACTTTATTCTGTGCTTCACATGTCCTTCCTTCTAACCTTATTCCAAAATTTTTCCATGTCCTTGCTCCATTTTAAACAAACTCTCTCTTAGGTGGTAGACAGTAGTTTCTAATACAGCAATACCTTGAATAGTGCGGTTTTGATTAGTGCAGGTTTTGATGTAGTACGGTTAAGGTATTGCTGTACAAATTAATGTAACTAAATATAAGCTGAAAAAATACACATAACATTGTAATAAGACCTTGAACAGTGCGGTTTTGAACAGCACGGAAAATTCTGGATCGAATTCACCACACTAATCAAGGTATATCTATATATTATCTCAAGAATATTGTCTGTCTCTGTGTGTGTGTGTCTCTCTCTCTCGGCTGTTTATACTTTCCAGCTATCTTTGCCTCCATAATATTTCCTCTCAAAGATATTTCCTGAAAGTGTATGTGGACTAATTGCACTGCTAAAACTTTCATTGCTTTCTTTACTCTCCAGTTTTATTAGAGGTGTTTGTGAGATTCTGGTGTGACCATTGAATAATCTTGTCTTGTTTAATAACTGGGCCCCTAACCTATATTATCATTGTTAAAGCTTGTCCTTTCTTTCCTCATTCTATTGCCCCTGTAATTGCGTTCCAACAATTTGAAAATAGTATTATATAAGGCCCCACAGTGTCTACTACCTACTTGTTCATCTGATCGGTCTATTTTTATGAGAATGTTGAATTTGGCAGCATTTCCATTCATCAGGACATATACATCTAAAATAACTATCTATATCTAATATATAATGTGCTTTTGTCTAAATAAGGCATAAGATATATTATATTTGGAGGATTCATTTTTTCCTTTAAAAAATAATTCTTTTTGGAGGAAGGCCATCATGTCTGTTTTTCTGAACAGTGATTCTTGTGTTTTGACTCATTCTCTCTCTCAATATAATGTTTCACTGTGTATTCTATCCTTGAACTGTTCCTCAACTATCTAAAACATACACTTGGAATGAAGTCAGCTTTCACACCCCTTTCACCTTTACAATAATGTCTTTGAAAATTATTTGCAACAGTTTTTTTTTTATTATTCCTTTCTCTCTTCTGATTACCATCACTTCACGATTGTGTTTTGAAATTCTCTATGCCAGTCTGAACTGACTTTGTTCTGTACATGTTTTCATCTATACACCTTGGTTGTCAACATTTGATACAAAAAAAAGTAAAGGTGAATATATTTTAATTTTTTACTTTTATAAGCTTGAAAAGTACCTGGTGGCCTCAAATTGGTTATTATTGTATCAATATCTTGTGTTTATTGTTTTCATCTCTTGTACTGCATGGTTATACATATTATACTAATACCATTCCATTATTAAGCCACCTATATTGTGGTTAAATTTTTACACTGTTATTCAGTATAATGTACATAGGTGTTGCTACAGTATATAGCCTAATACAGTGTCATATTTGGCACCTGATGCAACACAAATTGTGTTACAGTGTAATTCACAGTATCATTTAATGCAATAATTTCATTGGGGCCCCTGAAAAAAAACAGTCTCCCAATTTGACCTATATAATACTATCCCCACTCTTGATTGTCTAAATTTCCACCAGAGTCTACCAGGTGTTTTCAATCCCATCAGAAAAAGTTACTCCTTAATTTATTCTTATCTTCAGTACCCAACAATAATGCTCATTTATGTAAATATAAAATTATATAGATCTTTGCAGTCTTGTAGAGATACTGTCTTCTGTTTAGATTTCTCAACATTGTGACCTTTCTTATTGAACTTGAAGCTTTCAGTTTTTCTCTCTCTTTGCAAAGTTCAATTGAGATTTTATTTTCTGTTGATTGATGGCTTATAATTTTTTTTTTTAACTAATCAATAATAAAATATAAATTCCTTCCTATCCAATTTTGATTGTGATTGGCAACCTTTGCTGTCATCCTCCATAATGTTTTATTTCCACTGTTCTTGGTGCAGTACAAACCATCCATTCTAGAGGAGGTTGTAGGGATTAGTGTTTACTGTAACAATTTGCACTCGTTATCTCTGGCACTCAGATTATTATTTTTTCTGTTCAGTTTGTATAACATAACTATTCACATATTTGATAAGACGTGTACAGCAGGGACATCATGTCTAAACCTTCATCACACAGAGTTTTTTCTTTGACCTATTTTTGCATTTATGTTAATTTTGAAAAGTGTTCATTCTAAGAGAAATTTGCCGACCATGTTTTATATTTAACTGTTATTATGCTTAAGGTAATTTCTGTTACTTATTTGCACTTGCAACACACATTAAGTTTCCTGACCTAATGTAGAATAGTCATGTTCTTAAATCTTGACTAAAAATGTTCTGTGTTAATGACTTCATTTTCTTTGTGTTTTTTTAAATTTTCTATTTAACTCTTAAATTCATAAACCGCTTGTTGTTGACAGTGAGACTCTTCAATGAATAGCATAAAAAATAGTGGAACTCTTATGTGAATTGAATAAAAGAAATTCACCAAATGGTCAAAGGGAGATAATTTTAATCACAAGTTATTTCCTTTGAAATTTTAGATTCTATTTTATTTGTATGAATTTAAGAGTTAAAAAGACGTGTTGACTTCAAATTCTTGTTAAGAAATCATAAAAAATAAATTAATCATGACTTAAACGATTTTTTCTATTTTAATTTTTTTAAAGACTTAACTTCAAATTCTTGTTAAGGAAGCATAACAAATAAACTAATGACTTCAACTGTTTTTTTATTTTAATTTTATTTAAAAAGACGTAATAAATAGAATTTCTGACTTGTCATTCATACTAGGGTATTATAAATATTCTAAAGACATTAGTAAATTTTGCAAGCATAACCTTTATTCTTAATTTAAAATGGGATTAGTCCGTTTGACTTCTGAAATACTCTGGATAATATAATGAGAAACTGATTTGTCTGCTTTTTGCTCTATGAATATTGTTTTCTCACACCTTCTGTTCTGGTTTCTTTTTTATTATGACTGCTGCATTAATTCTGTCACTGAACTGCTGACTTATCTGTGGACACATGCTTTTAGGTCGATTGGCTCAGGAAAGTACATATTTTACGAAAAGCTCACTTGATTATTGTTGTTAGATTGAATCGTGGGGGTTAAATGTCAAAGGCAATACTGACACTGATCACCTGGTCCCACATAACATTTTATTCAATAGTTTAACTATTCACTTACATCCAAAATATCATCTGCTGACTAAAAAAAAAAAGACTTAAAATTCATCTCATATGTTAAATGTTTCCATCCCTTTCTCATTTATACAATAAAAACATGCTCAGATGTGTCTACATTTGAGGTGTAACTTCGTGTCATCACCCTTCCACGTAATTTATCAACTAGAACCACTTGATAATAATTACTACACCTGTCCCATAATAGTTGCTACATTTAGTAGTAATTTTTTATATGCAAATGTAATAGCTATTATGGGACTGGGGTATTATAATAATTACTACCCCAATCCCATAATAGTTGTTACATTTAGTAATTTTTTATATGTGAATGTAACAGCTATTATGGGACAGAGGTAGTATGATTGACAGTATACATGAAGAGACTGTCAATCACAGGCTCTTTTTGTTGTATATTCTATGGCATTTAAGGCAGAAACACATTGCTATCAAGTCATGTGAACTCATGTGAGTTTGCGTGAGCATTAGAAGTGTGCAGGCCGGTTTAACACTTATTTGAATTGCTAGGAGATACACTGCTGTAAAGGCTGCAAGTCACGTGATATCACGAGTCCTTGCTGGTCTGCTCATGTGACTTCATGTCTCACATTTTCTGTTTCTCCACACAACGTGAGAGCATGAGATTGTATTTTCTCTAATCTAGACATACAATATTTGGTGACCATGTAAAATCGTGTGGCGTGATGTGACACAAGTGTGAATCCTACTGCTGATTTTCATGGTGTTTGAGGCCGCGTGAGCTTGCATGAGCTCACGTGACATGATAGCAATGTGTTCCTGCCTTAACTTTCAGGAAAAGTATGGATTGTAGCATGAGTCTAGTGAGAGATTGCCAAGTTTCAACGCTTATATGTCTATGTCCTGCCTCTCCCTTTCTTCCACCCTTATGTTATGTCCCACCGACACCTGTTGCCATCTTCCCGTCTCATTTTCACCTCTTGCTGCCCTGAACATTATGTGAAAGTTGACTTCATGTTAACATTTTATATATATATGCATACATATATATTGTGAGATATATAAAATATATATATGTGAATAGTTTATCACATTTAGTTAAAAAGAAATATGTATGTGTATATATTTGTGTATGTATACATATACATATATACTGTCATTATTTTTTTCTTTTTTTTTTTTTCTTTTGAGTGAAGAAATGGACAAAAATGCTGTATGAATATTGTTTAAACTGCTTTTTTTTTCTGTTGAGGTGAGTTGTATCTATGGTGTTTTTCACTCAACAGATGTTTCATTTTTTTTTTCTTTGAAAATCCTTTCTTTTAAAAAAACTTCTTTTTTTTCTTTTTTTTTTTTTCCAAAAAAGTGAAAAAAGTTATAAATATTATGAAAAACAAAGCTGGAATCATTGCCAATATTCAAGAAAGAAAAAGATACATTGTGTATAAAATATTTTTCAAAAAACACTGAAAGTCAAATGTTTTGTCAAGATAATTTCCATCCACCGGTAAAATCTTCCTCATTTCTTTTTGATTTTAGCATTTAAGCTCAGCATTTGCGGTGATACCTTCTTTGTCTATTTTTAATTTCATATCCCAGTTTCTTATACTAGTTTCCACTTATTCTACTTCTCTGCTTTGCTTTTCAAAACATTAATTTTTAAATTTTACAAGCATTTTGGTATTAAGGGAAAACAAAAAGTTCTTTTTAAGCCTAAACACTGTACACACTTGATAATACCTCATGGTATTTAAAATGTCTAAATTGAATATAAATTGCCAAAGTATTTGCTAAGATGTATTAACCACCACTTTTATTAAATTTGACTAGTTTTTACCTTCATCCTAATTCTATTTGTTTTTATACAGCTTATTAATCCGGGCCATTGTTTCTATGGCAACAAATTAATAAGTTGTATAAAACTAGTCAAGTTTAATAAAAGTGATGTGTTATAATACTTATAATAATAAAGATGTATTAACCAATTTGAATTCTTCAGATGTAATAATAGTTTGTCAGCCATGTTTCTGATTCTAACTCATACTGATTTCATGGTGTTGGTTGAATACCATATATAATATCCAGGCATTTATAATTTCTGTTTTCAAGTATTTTTTAATGTATTGACTTTGAATCATAAGATGGAAGATTTTCCCAGAGGTTGGTTGTTTGCTGGCAATGGTATCATCTGCAGAGAAATTAGCCTGACTTCCTTTCTTAAACAAAAGGATCAAGTTGCTTTCTTTCAGATTGGGGTTGTAAACTTTATTGACAATATAAAAATTATAAAATCAACCATGCTTCTTGTTTTATTTGCATCATTTTTGCTTGCATTTTTACTGTAGATGTTGCTTTGTTCAAATCTCTGTACCAACTTGTTTGCTGTGTCGAAATATTCACTCAAGGGTGCTATTTACTATTAAAAAGTAATCACTCCTTAAATATTAGCATGTTATGAAATGTTATGTTTTCATAGCTTTGCTAATCTTCATAGAAAACAAATATCAAATCACCACAGACCTAAAATTAAGATTATATATTTTACATAGGTGATATACAGCCATGTGTGTGTGAATATATACCAAAACTAAATTCAGTGCCTGTGTGCATTTTTAATGTAGTTGTATCCATAAAGGTTTTCAATCTATTATTCCCTATTGGATTTTGTTTCCATAATATTGAAAGAAAACATAGCAAAACAAAGAAAAATCCCCAAAACAACCTTTTTGCTAAATTTAAACAGATGTGTTTTTCAAATCAATAGTTTGATAACTTTATTAAATCAGCAATAATCATCAGAGAACATGGGCAGTTCGAAACCTCCATGAACATTAGAACATTTTAGAAAATGTTATTTTAGTGTAAAAAAAAAAAGTATACAATTTGTATATACATGCACACATCATAACAATCATATATACACAGTATCTAGGGTCTTAAATCTTTGCGGTGGTGTAATAAACATCATAATTCTTTTTTAAAATCATTTGCATCTGTTGATAGCACTACATATTCCAGTAATCTATTCCAAAGTCCAACCACTCTTGCTAAAAAAGAATTTTTTGATATTCAATCTACTTCTATTTGCTTCTACCATATATGTGTGGTCACTCAGTCCCTTGTACCCCCTTCTAGTAAAAAAATACATCAGCGTTTACTACTTGTAAACCACGCCTACTCTTAAACATTTCTATTAAGTCTCTCTGATCCTTCCTATTTTCTAACAATGTTAGCCCTAACACTTTTAGCCTATCCTCATAACTCATACTTTTTAATTCCGCTACTAACTTAGTTGCTTGTCTCTAGACTTTTTTTTATCTCTCTCCAAGTATGGTGACCAGGCCTGTGCACAATACTCAAGGTATGGACAGACATAAGTCTTATATAGTATTAGGAACGAGTCTTACTACAACTCACAGAAGAAGTTATACATTTCTATAAATCTATCTTGTAATTTTCCAGCTGTAGTTTTGCATTGCCTTCTACAGTTTATAGAATATTCCAAACAAAGCATTATATTGTCAATGATGCTGCTATCAGATTTTAGGATTGTCAGTATTTTTTTCTTAAAAGTTTTCAATTGCACAGCCTTTGTTAACTACTCCTGTCATGTAGTTGTTTACTGTGTTCATATCAGGGTTGCCAGATTTAGCCAGAGGTTGGTATTGAACTTCTGCCCCAGACTCGCTCGATTTTCACATTCAACGGTATTGCCATGTCTGTGTTGAGTAAGTCTCTCAGAATTTGTAGGTTTATTTTAAAAGTAAGCCTCCTGACATTGTGGCACTTGCACGGTGAATATCAAGGCAGTGAGATGGCAAAGAGGTGAAAAGGGCCCAACTAGTCACTTGATAAATTCTGGTGCTTGTGACATCCTCCCACATTTGATCTGGTGAGGAAAAAGCATATTTGCAGCACAGGATAAGTTTGATTTGCTTAAAAAAATTCAGGTTGTTGCAAGTTTGTGTTGTCATATATACTGGGTGTTTACAAAAGAAATAGTTTCAAAAATGCATTAAAGCAAAACTATTCAAGATATTGACACTCACAAGGCAATGTTTTGTAAAGAAACATTTGAAGTTTATTACTGCAACTTATAGTTGCTTGATGTGTGCATTTTCTATTTGCATAATTTAATTTTGGGTTTTTTAAAATCTTGTGTCTGAGCTTCTGGACACAATGTTTATCTTCTAAAAACATTTTTTTATTTTTTTAAAATTTATTTTTTAAAAATGAGTATGAGTACTCCACTAGACATCTAAAAACTTTTTTTTTTTATTTTTGGAAATTTTTTAAAATGGAAATTATTTTTTTAAAAAAACTCTTTTAATCTCATATCAGTGCTACCGGACACATCTTTTGGTGTAAAACGTTGCAGTAATAAACTTCAATTGTTTCTCTACAAAACTTTGCATCATGGATGTCAATATCTTAAATAGTTTTGTTTTAATACATTTTTGAAATTCTATTTCTTTTGTAAACCCCCTATATATGTCACTTTCACTGACATGAAAGTTCATGCTTCTCTATATATAAATTCATGCTGCTATGTGAAAAATAACACACTTCCTTTTTCAAAATGCTTTCCTCTCTAACTCACATGTCATCAAGGTATGTACTTCTAGATTAATTCAAAATAAATTATTTAAATACTTTTATGGAATATAACTTTTTGGAAGTTGCAAAATTTTGGCTGTTTTTTTATCTCCTTTCTCTCTTCTCTTTGTTGTGTCTATTGCCAAGGGTTTAATGAATTGGTCACAACATGGAAATCAAATACAGGCTGGAAAGACATTGCAGTGACTAAGAATTAAATACTCATCAACCTGTTATCTATCATCTGTATTCTGACTCAGGCCAATTTTTGCAAACTCAACTAAACAATTCTCAACGTAGAAGCCAATTTCATTAACGTTTTTTGATTTTCACATTATTTGGCGATATGGGCATATATTAACCAATCACTAAAGCCTCCCTCTGTTACAAAACCTGCCTAGAGTTGCTGATATAAAAAGGAGGCATTACAAATTATGAGTTTGAAATTTGATTCAAAACCTATAAAATTAGTGTTTAATGGCATTTTTGTATTTTGACTCTTGGTAATTATTGGTCATTTCTCACATTATTTCTGTAGAAATTACCTGGTTGTGGTTATTTGATATGGTTTTATTCACTGTGGATATATGTTACAGGTCTGTTGTTTACTGGAAGCCTAAGTGATTAGGCATGTATCTATTCATGTGCTACGTATCACGCATGCATCCATGTGTACAAGAAGTAGTTCTATTGATATTGCTACAATTTCCATGTAAATTTATTACAAATAGATGAATTTTTACATTTGGATATGTAAGAGTGGTTAAAATCTTCGTCACACTGAAATAAGCAAAAAATTGACCTTAAAAATTGAGGTAGGAAAAGAGTAAGACACAAAAAACCTAACTGATCATTTGTTTGAGGAACTCAAATGAACTACTTTATTACTTTTGTCCTCTGTTTTCTTTTCTCTATTTCACTTTAAATGGGGATCAGAAAAATATTTAAAGACAAAAGCCAATAATGAGTTCCAAGATATCGAAAATCTTTATTGTCCTCAAAAGACAAAGGGAGTTAATACAGTGCTCATTCAGTAAAAAAAATTAAGTTTATATACATACTAGCTGAAGTAATCATCTATGCCACATTAAATATTTAAGGAGTGAAAAAAAAAGGATTAAAGCTTTCAGGCTTGTAAAAATAAGTTTCCCTTCAGTTAACCCCTTGAAGGTGAAAAGGTTTTCCTTTACCTTTCCTTTGAACCCTCAAGGGGGAAAAGTTTCCCTTCACTTTGAGCGCTTAAAGAGAAAAAGGTATTCTTTCACATTGACCCCTAATAGGGGAAAAATGTACCCCTTCACTTTTGACCTCTTAAAGAATTATATATAAATATGAAAACTGTTTCCGAGTCAAAACAGAGCTACCATTCTTTGTCGAAAATTAAATAAAATTTGAAAAAAACATTTGACCTTCTAACATGTAGGTCCAAATGAATGGTACAAAAACCTTCCTCAAATGATGTTGATATGTTTTTTTTAGGTGAGCACGAACGCAGACACTATACAAATTAAAAAGATTTGACCAAAGGGTGTGCTGTATGTAAATTGAGATCTGCTGATTTTGAATATGCCTTTGTTTTTCCACTATGATGTGTAGTTCTCGACTTATAAATGTACATACATACATACATACACACTTTACTACTTTATTATATAGATATATCTTGCTGATGTCTTTGTAAAACTCGACAATCTCCTGGTCAGAACTTCTCGAAGTAGGTGCATATACTTGGATTACTTTTAGTGTGTATCTTTTGCTTAGTCTAATCACTATCCAGGATATTCTGTCGGATATGCTGTCATAAAATACAATGTTGCCTGCGATATCATTATTGACTAAAATTCCTACACCACTGATCTTGTTATTCTCTCTACTTATGAAGGAATAGATGATCACTTACCTTTAGCTATAAAAGATTTTTTTCCTTTTCTGTTGGTTTCACTAATACCTACGATGTGCCAGGTTATATTCTCCAGTTCCATCAATAGCTGGTCTAATCTGTGGTCTCCAGCAATGCCTTGGACATTGTATGTGTAGATCTTCATATCTTTTAATTTGTTTAATTTCCAAGACTTTGTCTTGCTTAGACAGTGTCTGCTCGCCCTTGGTGGCTCATTGGCTGCAGGCACATGAAACCATGCAAATTCTTATAAATTCAAATCTACGAGCAAGCATCTAGATCTTTCTTCTTGCATGTCAGTTGTTGTCGTTGTACTTGTAAAATTGTGATACCGGAGATCATACATTTCTTGAAAAGCATTAATATGGCTGAAATTTATATTTTCCATTGTAAGCATGAGAACTGTCCCTTCTGAACAGCATGATCACTCAAACAAGTCAAGATACAAAGAAAATGTATTGTGATATCACATTCAAATTTTGTTCAAGTGTTGCCTATTTATTAACCCATAAGAACCCAGACCCATTTCTACTTGAAGGAACATTATGTGGGATTCTGAGTAGGCAAATTGACACAGTCACATGACTGCGTCAAGATGTTCAGTAGATGTCACTTAGTACACTTCATCATTTAAAATCAAGGATATAATATTATATAAGAGACTGTGCAGATCAATTAAATTGTATGTGACATCAGTGGCACAGTGGGTTCTAAATAAAAATGCCTCATTAGGCATCTCCGTATACAATTTACATTTTAAAAAAATACTTATTCAACCTTAAAATAAATTAAATAAAATACACATTAATTCTACTAACAAAAATGTATGAAACTTAATCAAAAAAATTACAAGCTTATCAGTACAGAGAAACATTTACCAGGCACATTTTATTTATTTATTTATTTTTCCTAAATTCTTCTCTATATCTCAGGTCAATTTTGGGAGTTATCAGCTATCAATTTATTTTCTCTCCCAGATAATCTAAATTATTCTTAAAATTATTTATACTAGTACTATTTTTTACATAAGATGATAAACTATTTCAGTATTTCAAAAATTTGTTTTTTTGACTTTGTTTTTACAATAGACCTAGCAAGTAAATTTCCCGTCTTATCTGACTTATTAACATGCCTATGACTTATTTAGTAAGAAAAATAAAATCTTTGTTGCCAAAGTTATACAAATTCTCAGTATCTTATACAATGAGTGCAAAAAGTATCTGATACAATACAAAAAGTTTATTTTAACATGTCAACAGAATTTGGACCAAAGATTTCTGATTTTAGTACATAATTGTTCAATATTCAATCTTGTCTCAATATTCATTTTTGTATTTGTTGGTCCAAATTCTGTCCCGTTTGAAGCTGTATATATAAGTATGTTAAAATAAACCTTTTTGCAATGTATCGGATACTTTTTGCACTCACTGTATGAGAGGAATATAGCCCAACTTCCAGAGACTACAAAAACGAAATGTTGATAATTTGATCTATTAAAATTTTACAAAAACTGATTTGTTGACTATTACAAGATTCATGTATTTTTTATTAGATTACAGATTTGATTATTTAAAAAAATAACCAAAGTTTAAATGTAGATATTTTCATTCCTGTGTATTACAGAATTTACAAGTATACAGATAGATTGACCATAGTAAGCATGGTACTTGACAGGGGCCTATATGTATGCTTATTTGGGCAGTATCTTTTATTCCTTCCACTTCTTAATACTACTAGTATTCAAACATAAACAAACTCCCTGCCATTCTCTGATACTACTAGTTCTCACACGTTTCATTAACGTTTGAAAACTAGTAGTATTAAGAAGTGGAAGGGATAGTTTTTGCATCAAAATATTTCATTGACGCGTGGCAAGGATAAAAAGAACTGTTGTGCTCCTTGTCCTGTCTTCTGGTCACGATACATGTTTTTATGAAATCAATTAAGTATTAAAAATGAAAAATTTATATGTGAAAACCTTTGCGTGTGTACATATATATATACATTAATACGTGTTTGTGTACTTATGTATACCATCAAATGATATGAATCCGAATAAACTTTGTGCAAATTTCAACGTTAAAACGGATTCTGTTAACGCCAAGAATACATTTTTAAATGGAATTTTTGTATTCAACTCCCAATAACTGTAAATAGCTGAATGATAAAAGTATTTGTAAAAGATCCCCCCCCCCCATTTGGCAGAATTGTGAGGAACTAATTAAGTAGAGTGGTCCCTAAAAAGAAATGCATTGCTCAAAGTTAGCGCCCGTCTCGTGGTGGCTTGTTGGCCCCTGATTGGCTCCCCGCACGTGAGGAAACAGGGAGGTGGCAGGGGATCTGAGTTACCATGGGGAGAGCTCCCTTCACGGGAGACAACTCTGCTTTGACCCACTACATAGCTTCCCCTTATTTCTTGAATTTATCGATATAAAACTGTGCCACTGTAATCTCGTGATGACTTTGGACTGTAGTGTTCCGAGTCCTTGATTTCAGTTTTGGTTGGGACAACAAAACAAACACAACTTTATTCGAATAAAAGTTTGAGGTGGGGCAACACAGTATACTCTTGTAGGTACCACTCAAATTCAGTTGAACAAAAGGTTGTACCAATAGGACGCACGAGTTTTCCCTCCAAAATTATAACAGCAAGAAATTCAAAAATTAAATGAAACGATACAGTGACGGTTTAATAACCAATTACAGGAGTCTCCAGCAAGAGAAATCGGCTTTCGCTGGGAGCCCACCCGTGCAAATAAAAGAACCGACAATCTTAACAGACGGTCGCCGTGAAATCTTCAGACGTCCACACGAATCCATGACAAAATTTACGAAGGGGGCAGGAGGCATTTGATACAGTACCCACACGTTACTTCGGCTCGACTACAGAATCACGTAAAGGAGAATACATTTCACTCCATACTTCTACACCTTACAACCTATTGCGACTACTACGTTCACTTACGCAATCTTAAAGGACTTCCTGCCACACACACACACACACACACTTTCGTATACTGACGTATATGAAAGAGTGAACTGAACACACAAATGATTACTCTACAGACTTTATTGCCTAACAAGCTTACAAACCCAAACAGGACACTTTCCGATGGTCTTTTATCTGAATAAAATCGATATAATTATTATTATTCACCTCTTTGTCAAATGATTCATTAAACTTTGAACAAGTTCTGTATTATAAATACTTTGGTATGCACATAGAGATACATACAGGCATCCCACACTCTATTTCTATTAATGTTTAAAACATTTTAAACAACCCAACAAAAGGAACTAGCTTACCACACAAGTATAAAAATGAATGGCTTGGCTTTGCGAACAA
>VCCN01004508.1:1115450-1126772 GCA_006491835.1 Architeuthis dux | reverse complement strand
GTGTGTGTGTGTGTGTGTGTGTGTGTGTGTGTAGATTATACACATATCTATCTGTGGTTCACACTCACACACCACTGCGCAATTTCTTCACCCACCTAGGTACATACAATCGTATATAGAAGAGGAAAAATAACCTATCTATACCTCTCTGATGGGTGAGACGGTACCGGGTATGCCTACAGTGCCAGTATCAGTTGTTCAAGTTCATTCGAGTTGAAAAACTTGATACGAGATCTTCATACACATTGAAAGTCAGTACATTCGTATACTTGCAAAATCTGGAATGAATATCTGTTCATCAATATATTTGAAGAAAACTGGGTATAAGTCTAAAAGTTCCAGGGTGTGCGTTCTTGTACGTCTTTCCTCATTTCTCATCGTTGTTATTATTAACAATTCATACTTGCGGAACATTTGCCACAAATATTGTCTTCACATCAGGGTTCGTTGTTGTTATATGTAGCAAAAACAGGGCAGCTGCGCATTGAACTTTGACCCAAGTTTGGGAAGAGTCAATTGACAGCGCGATTAACATATCATATATAACACAAATAACGACGGGGTGTTTGTTTTTGCTGTGGCCACGACGGTAAACTGCGAGCAAATGATGACGAAACCAGAAGACACCGGAAGTTGTGAGCTGCAACCCCTGCTGATGTCGTCCGGCCCATCATTCGTTCCGATTCCGACATATGAAAAGATAATCATTGTTGTTAGCCCGTGGGGCGGGAACAGAGGCATGGACGTAGGAGGGCCATGCTGGAGAAGTTGGTAGAGTGATAATAGCCGAAAGGAGACCGTTTCGCTCTTAACTCCCGACCCGTCTCTTTCTTCTCGATCCATAGCCAAACTTTCTGTTTTTTTCATTATAACATTAAACAGCAATTCACGAACAAAACTGCTCTTCAAACTGCCGCTAACATTCGCAGAGAATTTTTTTTAACATTCCCAGGCGTATGCCCCTTTCTAGTGGATCTATCCACTAGCAGATTTTGACACAATATACTTACACAGTGGACATAGTGCGGGAAATAAGCTTAGATTCCCGCTTACAGACACCGATTCGAACCAACCATATTTATAACGATTTGATCAATTAAAATAACCCTCTCTTTACTAGATCTAGCAGCAATCTTTGTGAGTTGAAGATTTCCCGCAAATAGATTATTAGAGACAGAAAGACTTGCTTTAATGCTAGAACTCATGCCAATGATGTTTAAGAAGCTGCCACATTATGAGAAGATCTACGATAATTCACCCCTTCTGGTCTTCTCCTAAGTGTTTTTAACGGCTTCCTTTTCATTCTCTGCGCTCATCGAAATCTTAGACCAATTTTCGCTTCTACTCTTCACTTAAATCCTCTCTTTCTATTCTTCCTCTAGCATTTCTTCTTTGCCTACTCCTTCCTCTCTCTGTCAAGAATCCTTCCTTCTCTGTTATATCTGTTTGCTGTTAAATTGATTTTAGTCGACAAATAAATCTTCCGGCTTCCAAGTAGGGTGCCTGTGTCTCGAAATATCATTACATCCCAGACTGAGATTCTGCGGCATTGTTTTCCGTTCAAATGAGCCTTTAAGTCATTCAAGCGTCTCCACTAGTGTTTTGAAATTCGCATCTCCGGTTGAAACGCATGCTCTCCTGGGTCTTGTATGTGGATTAAAGTAAACAGGAGCTATCTCAGGTTACCCAATCTGTACAGTCTAGTTGAGGAAATTAATTGTGTGTTGGGGGTCTGGTCGCGATTCTGTTGTTTTGGTGTACATATCAGGGCTCCATGGGCGCTATCCGTCAGTGGATCACACCTTAGGTGCTGAAAATCTTCCACTTACGTCGTAGCTGATTTCAGATTCCACGGAAAAGACATGATTTCAGAATCCGCGAACAAGACATGTTCATTTCAATGACTGGGTTTGTTGAGAACATAATATCATAACCGGGAGACTTTATCAGTTTTTATATTCGGTAAAATGTATTGTCGGATAAGAACTTGGTAATTAAAATATAATATTATAGTTTATAAAAGAGCATAGTTTAGCTTGAGTTTTAGTTATATATTAAGAAATTAATGATAAAACAGGAAACCTTTTCAGATTTTTAAACTTGAAAATCATTCTGTCCAGCTTACCATTTTTGAGAATTTCAAATGTTGGCTGCGCATGCGCAGAACAATTAAACAGCCAGCCAGTGTCATGTCACAACCATTTTGCATTTCCTCTCTTCATATTATAATCCATCTTTACAAATTCAGAATCTATTCTTTTAGTCTCGCAGTGATTCATGTTATTACGCAAATAATTATTTATGTGTGTATAAATACAAATTATAGCAAAAGTTAAGCAAGGATTTTAACATCTAACCTTGACCCTATCATACAAGTTGTATGGGCGATAATCATAGTTACCTTTTTTATGAGGTATGTCTGGAAAGTATCCAGAAAATTTGAATATCTCGTGAACCGGTTGCACAGTATTGATGAAACTTTGCAACCAATCAGAGGGGACCTTACTGCGCATGCTTAAACATACACACTACTGTGGGGTTATTCAGTCGGTAGTGAGACGCCATTGAGTGATCTTGTGTACTGTATGACAGTCGCATTCACAATGACCTAGCATGCTCATTCTTCACGTCTCGTACATTTCTTTTCGCAAAACATCACATCACCCAGGTCTGCCAGACCCCCCCCCATACATTCCAGATTTGGTTTCCTGTGATTCTTGGCTTTTCGCTGTTGAAAGATTTCAGACCGTTGACGAGATTAAGGAGAACGCGACGAGGTAGCCGATGGGGATCCTAAAAGAGGATTTTGCAGACTGTTTTGGAAAATGGAATGGAAACTGGGATAAATGTGTGTAGTCGCAAGGGGAGTACTAAGGTGCCATTACCCTACTTTCCGGACAGACCTCGTATATATATAATTGTAATTATTCTTATATATTCCATCGAGAAAAATCGATAAATAACAGGTCTGGTTAGTCACTCAATAGAAACTGTCACCTGACCAATGTCTTCAGGCAACATGCCGTGTTTGGGTGATAAATTAAAAAATTGCGCCAAACCGACAAGACTTACATTTTACGAAAATTTATTTCATAAATACGCATGGAAGTAGAAGTAGGAGAGGGGTTTGACCCTGCAGCGGCCTGGCTTGTATTCATATAAATTCATAGCAGCATTATTGGTCATCAAAGTATTTTCCTTTGCTTTCTAAGACATTATGCCACCTTTCAAGTAAATTGCATATTCTGTTATAAAAGAACAATTTCAGTTTTGATTCAATGGACTAATCGAGGATTTAAAAAATAAATCTTGAACTTGTTGGAACCGCTGATCAGACAAGGAGTGCTTCATGGATCAAAACAAGTACCGTATAAGACAAGTTCAGAATTGAGCATAACATTTCAGAAAATCAACTGACTCGAATATAAGCCGAGTCTATTATTTTGGCATAACTTTGTCGTGAGAGATATCACATCTTATGGATTCACCGTTTATAGCAATTAGGCACCAGTGGTGACGAATCTACCTGAAAAAAATAATTCTAATAGGATATTACACAATACGCCCCATGTATTACCTACATAGCATTTCATACAAAACCATGGTAATGAATTGTTAAAACGTTATCGCTCGCTAATATGCATTGTTTCTATCGACTCTGTATTCATATAGGCAAAAGTATTGACCATTTTTGAGTGACCTGAGTCACTGAGTCGAACTGCTTTAGGGAAATTTCTTTTAGTAGAAAATAAACTCTTATATTCAAGAATATTCGGTAATACTCTGAAGATAACAGGTCTAGAGAATAAGTCACATGCAGGAAGAACTTCTCATCCCAGCTCCATTTGCAACCATACGACTTCCTTGCACGGAAAAGGGTTGTTGCTGTTTGAATTCGTCATTCAAATGAGCCAATTACTCACTGTAACATTGCGCTGATACAGTTTGTTCAGGTTCCAGAAATTCCGTTTGAATTCCACCAAAGAAGAACTTTCCCCAGTAGATTCCGTTTAGGCTGAGATTTTGAAGTCTGTCCTGGACCCAGCCACGGTTTTCTTTGTTTTGGATTTTCATAACAAATGTTGTTTTTCTTCTTTACCAGTGTCTATTTTATTGACAAATGACTTTTTGTGTCGAGCAAGAAGAGAAGTGTTTTAATGCTGACCGATATTCGTTTCCGTAAGTTCATGTGGAACTTCTTTTTCTAGCTTCTGAATTAGAAACCGTCAACCAAAACTGCCAACTTAGTTTTCTTCAGTTTTCAAGTTGGTCTGGCTGGCTGGCTATCATTATATCTAGAAAAACACATTTTTTGTTTTATTTTGTTTTGTGAAACCCCGCCCCATGATAGGTTTTTAGTGGGAGGTTCAATTTACAATGTAAGTTTATTCTAAATTGGTCCCTTAGTTTGTGTCCGGCATCATTCACGCTTGTTTATTGAACATTCAGACCTTTTCAGTGAACAAAAGAGAAGGCGAGCGAAGTAACTTATCCATTGATTACACCTTTTAGCAATTTTTTTAATTGATCACCTCCAGCACGGCATGCTGCCAAAAGACGTTGATCACGAGCCGATTTCTATTGAGTGACGACCCAGACCAGTTTTTTCTAAGGCTTGAAAACGACGTACTATGGTTCACTGATTGCACAAGGAACAAAGAGCTTAGTGAAATTCAACAGACACTTGTAAGATTTCCCTAACATTGTGCAAACGATGGCGCTGTGAACATTTGCATCAACCCCATCCTTGTGTATAAATGCACGTGAGAATCTACGAGCTCTTTCGTCAGTGAATGCATGCCAGCGTGGGCACATCGTTATTGCCTTCCTTATCTTTTCACATTGTCTTCCGTACCCCGCTCCCCACCAGACTCCCGCAGTGATATTTCTCCTTTTATCTTCTCACCGTTTCATCTCCATTCCATGGGCGGGAATCAAGGCTAATGTGGTAAAGCCATTACTTTACCTCGTGTTAGGCGAAATAGGGAGTTTGGCATCCATCCAAGGGAGAATCACTTAGAACCCGGGTAAGTATCTTCACGTTACGAACATCTCAAATAAATCCTTCCCCAACCAAAAAAAACATACTCCAATCAGTCCAAAGAATCTTTATGGAAAACGCCGTTCAATTTATTAAAACTAAGACTAAAGTATTTGTTAGCTTAGGCAAAGTACACAGGCTTGAACCTGTCAAAACTTATAATGGATATGACAATTTTGCTCCCGTTGCTTGAACAGGTATGGTCATTTTGGAAGAGTGGTTTTCCAATGTACTCGTTCATCGATTCTTTTCTGGCTACCATCGTAGCTAAACCAGTGAAAAGACCACGAGGCAAACGCGGGGGGAGTTGGATTCGTGCCTTTCTCATTATTACATATTCAGTCTCAAACCGGATTTTTAGCTTGGTACACTGATTCCGTTTACCGAGCTGTTTCGTTTCTTGGCTCTTCCAGGCAAAGTACAGTATACGTGGGTACATCAATAAATCCGTAGCCTAATGATGAAGAAACATTTATTTTTTATTACAAATACCTATTTTTCAACATAATCTCCTTCCTTGTCAATGCTCATAATTCAGTGGTGAATATTAATCACATAGACAGGAGAGCATACAGTGAAAACTTCAGATCGGAATTCAGCTAATAACTACGTTTCAGGCTAGGGACTTATTGATCCACTCTTGTATGTGACAATTTCCTAGATTTCGACCTGATATGGTCGTATGAAATATCATGGCGTCATTATACTGGCATTATAGCGAGAGGTTCTCCTTCTTTATATGAATAGCAAGAGAAACATAACCGAAGTAATTGTAAGATGTGTTTCGTTTAAAAATAATTTATAGAGGGTAGAGTAAATTTCACATTATGCTAATTACCCATTATGTTAATTTACCTATTATGCTAATTACTCATTATGCTAATTAGTCATTATGTTAATTACTCATTGAAATGATTACAAATTGAACCCCCCACAAAAAGCCTATTTAGGGAGGGATTTTTCAAAAATGAAAAAAAAGGGTTTTTTTAGACATAATAAGGAGTAAATGTTGAAATTTTCAGCCTGCTAGCACCATTGGTGCGGCCTGTACGCGTGATACATAGTCATCCAGCCAGCCAGGCAGACCAATTTGAAAACTGAAAGAAACCTATGTTGACAGTTTTGGTGACAGTTTTGGTTGACGTTTTCTAATTGTCAGTTTAACTCAATTGGTAAGAGAATCGCCCTGCAAACAAATGGTCGTGATTTCAAATCACGGTAAGATAATTTTACACATAGGTTTAACGTGACGTGATAGACAAACAGTGAAGAGTTTACTCCCCTAAATCTAGTCAGGATTGTTCTTGTTGTTCTTGTTACACGGGAAAACAAAGTCAACTGCAACAAAAAAGAATCAATGAATCAGTAATATCAACGTTTTATCAACGGGAAAAGTATTGTTAGTAAAAGAGAATTGTTTGAAAGAAAATGGACGTCTACCAATCTACAGTTCGATTTAATCGCAAGAGCGTTGTGTATGACATAAAAAAACATAAAGTGTCAGAAGGATCGAAACCATTTCGTTAGCTTTGATGACTAATTAGTGAGAGCATTTGGTTTTACTAATCGATTATGTCAATCCGATTTTGTAATTCGAATAACACTAAATACGATTTTCTTTACATTGACAAATATATAGAAAGAAAAGCTTTTCTTACTTATAAGTTAAAAATCATAATTTCTTTTGCTACGTAACATCTGTAAGTCATTCGACGTTGATAGTTGCTGTGAATATTTATAAAGATTCTGCCTTATTACTTTTTTAGACGTTTTTTTTTGTCCCACTTGCAAAAATATTCTTTCTCACTCATGTCTCATGTCATCAAAATTAAAGTGTACAGAAATGTGTTCGTGCAATCATATCTTAAACTATAATCTTAAGCTATGTTCCCATACAACAAACACAGATGTTTAAATGTAGACACTAACATCCGTTGACATATCTGAGTACTTTAAAAGGCTAAATCATGGTTTACAGACATGAGGAATTAAACAATACACTTTATTTTACCATAAAAGTAATTCATTTATGAAATTCTATTTTTTGTGTGTGCTGGCGGTCATTTTGTTTAATGCGAATAGGGTAGTTCATCCCAACATCATTTTCTGAAAGGAGACATCCTAAGGAACATTTTGGTGGTGCAGGGTAGGCCCTGCTGGCCCCCGGACTAACATTTCATGAGATCATTGCAACATTCGTACGTTTACACCCATTTTCAAAGAAACCACTCCTCTTTGGGTTTTTGCTTGTACAGACACACTTTCATTTGCCAACTTGTGTATATAACGATAATTATAAGAACTTCATTCGGACAGGCTCGTTAACACACACTCGCTCACAGTGCATTGCTATCTACGTTTTTGAAGGCATAAAACAGGTCTCTTGTTGTAGGGAATGGAAGGCCTTATTGTGAAGCGAATCATACGTGTAAACATGCTAACAGTAGGCGGCTATTTTTAAAAGGCCGTTAAATTTGGTCAACGCGGCTCAAATCAAAGCAGCGCTTTGCAATGGGATTAACCAAGAACGGCCGGCGACAGAACGGCTTTCTTTCCATCAGCCTTTCATCAACCACATACTTGGCCAGCCGCAGGTGTTGAACAGGCACCCACCTGTTTCACACTCACCTGGAAAGGAGCAGAAAAGGTCGGATGGAGGTATGTATCTTTTTCTTTTTAACTTTCCAATAAACATTTTCTTTTCGACCCTGTTGTTTGGTTCGCAAATGTCAAAAACTCTTTGACATTTCTCGTTTGTTAGTAATTTGATAATTGAGCGAGTTGAGATTGAATATATTTCTTTCAGTCCTGAGGTCAAATTCTCTCTTCTTTTGCTTTCTTCGAACACATTTTCAATTCAATTACCTAAATGAAAATCTTACACAACCAACTCGTATCTCTCTCTCTCCCTCTCTCTCCCTCTCTGTCTCTGTCTCTCTCTGTCTCTCTCTCTCACTCTCTCTCTCTCTATATATATATATATATCAATATCTATCTATCTATCTATCTATCTATCTATCTATCTATCTATCTATCTATCTATCTCAGTCTGTTCATATCTATCTATCTATCTATCTATCATACATCTATTATGTGTATCTATGATATTAACTAAGATTTCAACTGGCCCTCATAAGCATGTATTAATCTATCAATCTATCTATGAATCTCCTACAAGTTTCCGTTTTCTTCTTTCAAATAGAAGTGTGTTCTAATTAACACGCAAAAGCACACACACACACACACACACACACACACACACACACAAATACGCACAGGTATATATATATATGTTCATTTGTATGATGTTATGATGTATCTGTGTATGTGTTTTTCTTCCTGTAAAGACATTGGTTTTCTTCATATTTAAAGAAAAAAGGTTTCTCAATTGTCAAAGTCGGCAACAGAAAACATAAACTCGCTAAAAGAATTGTTGAAACGTGTAAAGCAAAGGAAAATTATAAACAGGTCTGGGTAGTCACTTAATAGAAATCTCCAGGTGACCACCGTCTTTTGGCAGCATGCCGTGTTGGGGGTGAACAATTAAAAACATTCGAAAAAGGGGTGACCGATGAATAAGTTACTTCACTCGCCTTTTGTTGAGTAGTGATCACAAACAAGTCTGAAATATAAAGAAAACAAGCGTGAATGTTGCCGGACACAAACTAAGGGACCAATTTAGCATAAACTTACATTGTAAAATGAACCCCCCACTAAAAACCTATTTAGGGAGGGAATTTTAAAAAAAAGTTTTTTCTAGACATAATAAGGAGTAAATGTTTAAATTTCCAACCCTCTAGCCCCATTGGTGCGGCTTGTACGCGTGATACATAAGTAGCCAGCCAGATTAAAAATCAAAGAAACCTATGTTGACAGTTTTGGTGACAGTTTTGGTGACAGTTTTGGTTGACGGTTTCTAATACTGAAATGAGCGAAACCTGAATGGTTTCATCGTGTTAATAGGCTTCCTTCTAGTCAACATCATCGAACAACTCATTCTGATTAATCGATTTGATCATTCTAATTATTATTAACCCATTAACTGCGAATGGCGGGAATTTCCGTCACTGAAATTCTATGGCTAACTCAATAAAATGTCTGTTTTATTGAGTGACGGCAACTTAGTTTTATCTGATCTTGCAATGGATAACTTGCAGTGGATTATCTTACAATGGACTAGGGCTTTTATCTTGCAATGGATAACTATTGCTCTTCACCACCTGCCGTAGTTTATGGAATAACAACTTTGCCGTTTGTAACACTCAAATCACATCTGTATGACATATTTAGAAAACAGAAAATAAAAGGTTATTTTCTCATGAGAATATAAAATGTCTTGGAAATATTATGTTACTTAGACAAATAGCCCTAAGATAATAATATAGATTCTGCGCTTTATATATTTGTATGCAAATACACGAATATGTGTACGTCTATTAGAAACCGTCAACCAAAACTATCAACATAGGTTTCTTCAGTTTTTAAGCTTGGCTGGCTATCTATGTATGTATCACGTGTACAGGCCCCACCAATGGAGCTAGAAGGCTGAACATTTAAATTATATCTAGAAAAACACGTTTTGTTTATTTTTTGAAAATCCACCCCTAAATAGGTTTTTAGTGGAGGATTAAATTTACAATGTAAGTTTATGCTAAATTGGTCCCTTAGTTTGTGTCCGGCAGCATTAACGCTTTTTTTTAGTGATCACTGCCCAACAAAAGGCGATAGAAATAACTTATCATCTCCAACACGGCATGCCGACAGAAGACGTTGGTCACATGACGGTTTCTATTGACTGACAAACCAGACCTGTTTAAACAGTCCATTGAACTTAATACTTAATAAATGCTCTGTGTCTATGCAAACGAGCATATATACCAAATGTAAATATTAATATCTATTTAAATGCGGACATAAAATACTGCAAGTGTGGATGTAAAGAGTGTGTATGCGTGCGCTAGTTTGAGTGTGTAGATCAGGAAATTCAAGAAAGTTAACGTGTGCATGTGATAATGACTGACATGTGCGAATATACTTGCATACGTGCATATAACTGTCCTGTTATGTGCACGCGCGTGTGTGTGTGTTTGTGTATGTTTTTAAATGTGCATGTATGTGAGCGCCACAGAGAGGGATAGAGTAAATGTTTTTCATTGGTAAACATTCTGTGTTCTTATTAAATGTTCCTCCCCGGAAAATATTGCATCAAGTCGAACAGGAACAAAAAAAAAGAATTCTTGCACGAAGCTGACAAAAAGTGTTGGCGCTTTCCTAATTATCACGATTCAGCTTAACTCTTAAATTCATGAACAACATGAAACCACTCATAATTGACAGTGGAACTCTTCAATGAATAGAATTAAAAATAATGGAACTGTTCTGGGTATTGATTAAAACAAAAAAGGTTTGTTTAATTCACCTTATGGTCAAAGAGGGATAATTTCAACCAGGAGTTATTTTTCTGATACATTTCCATTCATACATTTCATGAATTTAAGAGTTAAATTAAAACGCACTTGTCTTGCTTAGCTTGTACTTAATGATACATTAATGTTAGCGCCCTAGATACGTTCTTAAAGAATACAGTGCTAACCGAAACAGAGCTATTCGGAGTCATTGTAACAGGATAAATAGAGATTGTGAAAGCAATCATTTTAAAATATATTATGTCGTTGCTGAGTCTCGACAAGATGGAATGGATTAATGCTGTGTATCCCATCTCGTGGCTACTTTCCGGAGCTGGTGAAATATCCTTAGGCATGGATATACATCGCTACATGATATATTATTGTGTATATTCTTATACATATGACATATTAACCAAAAATGAACAGTATACAGTTATTTCGGAGACTGTCCATGGCTCTGTCTTTTATCATTATTTATTTCGGAAATTTAACTTTACTGAATTTATTAGGAGAATATTTGAAAAAGAGCGCTATAGCTAATCGGCTCTAAACGGTGTAACGCTAAGCAGGGCATCTGAACCTAAATACATATCTACTGCTTTCAGAGTACATTGTCCGTTAGGTTTGCGTATGCGTATAGATATGATTATCATTTTTAGGAACTTGCGCTTCATCACACCCATTCACCTTTTAAACATTTTCCATCCTTGCAAAAGTATTGCTAGTGAGAGAAAATGGTTTGAGAAAAATAATCCATATAGTCAGCTGCCAGTGGTTGAACCCGTTTTGTATCGCGTCTTACTTTCTGTCTGTCTCTCTATTTGTCTCTCCCTCTCTCTCTATCTCTCCCTCTCTCTCTTTCTCTCTCTCCCC
>VCCN01004508.1:1093953-1107928 GCA_006491835.1 Architeuthis dux | reverse complement strand
TGTGTGTGTGTGTATAAATTTATATATGTATATATGTTGTTACCACTTATGAGAATAGATAAATCCCCGGATTTTCCACGAGGCGAACAATTAGAAATCAAAATTAAAGCATAAACTACAAATAGAATTCGAGCCAAATGTAAATTAGCAAGCCACAACCTGAAAATAATGATCACGCATTCAGTTGCCCGAGGCAATTGACATCGAACAAGCCACGAAGAAACAGCATTGCTATAAAGATTTCTGTCTTTTGACATTTCTTCCCATCCATAACATTTTTCAGATCACATAATTCATCATTCTTTGAAAAATCTATTTTAACCTTCTTCTTTAATCCGAGAGCTTAATAATGACAGGTCTGGTTAGTCACTCAATAGAAACCGTCACGTGATCAACATCTTTTGGCACCAGGCTGTTGGGGGTGATCAATTAAAAAATTGGAAAAAGGAACTAATTTAGCATGCACTTACATTGTAAATTTAACGCCCCCCCCCACTAAAAACCTATTTTGGGGAGGAATTTTCAAAAAAAAAAAGTACAGAGTAAATGTTTAAATTTTCAGCCCTTTAGCTCAATTGATGCGGCCTGTACGCGTGACACATACATACGTAGGTAGAAAGCCAGATTCGCTTACTGAAGAAACCTATGCTGACAGATTTGGTGACAGTTTTGGTTGACGGTTTCTAATATGCTGGCAGTTTTTATTGCTATTTCGCATCGTTATCTTCAAAATCTCTGTTAATTTCACTGTCATCGGCTGTCATGATAATTGTCCGGTTCGTATGGGTGAATCTGCCTGTCGCATATTAACGGTGAAATATTCATAAATGTTGGACATTCTCGATGGCTTTCTTCCTTTGGTTACCGACTAATTTGTTGTGGTGTTTTTGGTAAAAAGAAAATAATTAAACCTGAAGTGATTCCAATGAATAGACGATAACTAACCGACATCTTCAAGCGTGGCTCTCACGGTTTCCGCAAAAACATCTTGCAATGGGACGGACAAATAAAATAATAAGTGAAAATTAATTGATATTATTTTTCTTTTCGTATGACGTGTCGAGGCAACAAAGAAAGTAAACAATTTTCCCTAATTGTATCAAAAGGTTCATTGAAACTTTGAAATGTTCTGCTGTCTTGTTTTCATCTAATTAGTGGTTAATCTTGTCTGTGAGACTATTGCTCCACGTCGAGGCACTGGAATATCTATACAACAGGTTTCCAAACTGTGTGTCGCGACACTTTAGTGTATCCGATAATCTCTAGTATAGGTGTGTGGCGAAATTACCGTATATGCCGGCGTATAAATCGACGTTTTAAGCATCGAGTATTTCCCATAATGGATCATATTAGTCTGTTTAGACTCCATGCATTTGACACTCTGATGGACACAATGTTGCCTTATGTTGGAGGTCCGGATTAACGATTAAGTAAAATAAGCACATGCTTATGACATCAAAAATAGAAGGGGGTACCACAGGTTTCTTGCAGTTTCTGCATTACATTATTAAAAGTTGTTTAAATTGCTTAACATTTGAATTTAAAATCTTTTTTCTTCTCTTACATATAGAGTTAATTCACATATCCAAATGATTCAACTGACCACACACATACTATTGTAGCAAACTAGTCATTGTGCAAGTTTCATATGTACAGATTCGGTTTAGTGAAGTAGTGTATTTTTGTAGGAAAATGTATTTTCCTTATGTATTTTGATGTGTTTTGACTGAATATGACCATCATTTCTTCAGGATTTGTTTCACTTTTGAAAATGTTGTCAGTAAAGCAATGGGAGCGTCAAGGTGGGGGGCACCATTTTTGAGCTGTGCTTAGGGAATCAAGTGGCTTTAATCTGGCTCTGCAATGGAGAGTCGACTTACCCGGCGAATAATGGACTAAACTTGAATTAACACCTTAGTGCTGGGGTCGACTTATACGCCGGCATATATGGTAAGTATAATTTTGTATATATTTCAAAAGATACTTATCCTGTCAATTGGACTGCTGGGATGACATTATATATTTGTCTTGGCTAACAAATTATTTTTAAAAAGTGTGTCGGCAATGCAAAAACTTGAAAGCTCTGATCTATAAATAAGAGCTTGTTATAGGTCTTGTCACGATTACGACGTGACGCTTCCATTGGTCAATTCATAAAAAAACTAACCAATCACGAGAGAGAATTAGGAATGCTAAAATTTGAAATGAGATTGTTTTGTGTAACGGATTCTCTTTGTTTGCTTCTTTGTTTCGGAATTACAAGTTTGTAAAATAAAAATCTCGGTTAAAATTCGGTTTACCAAAACAGAGTAATTTTTTATGAGAATGTAATACTTATTATTTTTTACTATAAATAAATAAAAATATTACTTTAAAAAAAAGAAATATTGTATTACTATAAATTATATAAATTAAAATATTACCCATTTCATTTAAAATATTACTTACTTTATAACTATATATTAAATAAATTAAAATATTTATCATTTTATTTATTTATTATTTTATCTAGAAAGAAAGAGGGGAGAAAAGGTAGTTATGTAGTTTACTGAAGGGGTAGGATGAGAGAGGGGAGACGGGAGTTAGGTAGTTTAATAAGAGGGTAGGAAGAGAGGGGTTAAGAATATATTAGTGTCTGTGGAGTGGGGAGAAGGGAAAGGGCAGAAAATGTAGTTGAAAAGTTGATTTTCGCATATGAATTAATCCATGTTTGCATAACATTTATATAAGATCATGGATCGGTAATGAAGATTGGAGAGGATAAGGGAGTGAATGAGAAGATGTAGGTATAGGGTGAGAGAAGAGCAGAGCCATGTGATAATGGATAACACCGTGCAACGCGATATTTTATTCCTGGGTAGTGAGTGTTATTTTCTGATTACTCGTGTGTAAAATGTATAGAAATGACTATTATTCCCTTAAAACTTTGCTTTTCTAACCAGGACATACGTCCTTGTTATTCTTATTTTATTTGATTAAAAATGTGCATATTCGCCCGTTGTCAAATTGGAAATAAGTATATTTCAAATTATCACTGTCCTGATCACAAAAGCAAAGTTTGAAAGGAATAACTGACATTTTCTATACTTTTTTAGATATAAACAATTAGAAAATAACAGTTATTACCCAGGAACAAAAACAAAAGTGAAATATGTTGCACAACGTAATCTTAGTTGTGAACACCCGTGAAATTTCTACGGGTCCAGCTAGTTAGTATTATTATTTCAAAGGAGTTTATTTTTCTTTTGACACTAATCAGAAAGGATAACATCTTGTTCCAGTAACCGGCTTATTCTGCTATTCAGTTCAATTTTGCTTCACAAGAACAATAACCTTCTATAAGTGTGTAATTTATATTTTTGATACTAAGATACATCCCTAAGTTGAATACTCTGTCTATCGTTCAATCTCTCACATAATGGATAAACAAATTATGTAAAATATCGGCGAGAGTCAAAGGTTTTGGGTTCGATTCCCAGTATTATAGGTAAGTAAGCAATGCTACTAAAGTACATATACCTTTATCTTTAACGTGTTTTTACGCTTGACACTGATGACTTCTCAAATCTAAGTGTCCCCTTTGAGTGTTAAACATTCGAATACGCTCTATTAAAATCAACTAAAGTTGTGCACCAGCCCCATTCTTTGGCTTGCTACAGAGGCGTAACAATAGGGGCCGAGTGGGGGCAATCGCCCCCCCGGGAGCAGGTGTAAAGGAGCGGGAAATTTCCTCTGGCCTATCATGCCTGTTAATTAATAATTATACCCACTCATAGGATATAACGCAACTGCCCCCGAGCACTGTTTTTGCCCCCGGGCGTTGCCTTTGCCCCCGGCGCTGTGAACACTTACTACGCCCCTAGCTTGCTATCCTGATTCACTCTTTACGAATCTCATCATTATTATTCTAACAATAATATTTTCTAAAAATAAGCCTATCACCTCTTTTCTATCACTTATTTATGATTGGGATCTTGGCACCAAAGGACGTTAATTAACGTCCCCCTTTCTAAAATTCGCACCTTGTCTACACTTTGTCCTCCCCACACATCTCTGACCAATACCTGCTCTCCAGCGATGTTATTTAGTCTCTGGGCAGTCATCATAATTCTATTTTTGGTATGCACACGCTTGTGTTAATTTGTACACGTTGGCGATGAAGGTGCTACAATTATTCGGGTCGTTTGTTCTATTTTCAATTTTTCAACGAGGTCATGAATTAGCTAATTTCAATAAAAGATTTTGCATTCCTATCTTTCACAAGGATATTAATCTAGATTAACTATCGCAGCTAATAACAAGATCAAAGCATTCTATCAGCACTGTTCATCGACACTGTAACGACTAGGCTATAAAATAAAAGGCATACATTAGCAGTGTTGTTGGTGTTGTGCATTAAGAACTTCCTGGTTTGAAGAATCGGTATGAGGATAGCCACTCTAGAGGTTTGTATTTCTGCTCATCTGGTAGAATGGAAAATACAACTTTGAAATTTGGAATGAGACAAAGGCAAGACGATGCTGTAAAATGGTTTAGAAAATCATGGGAATGTATGGTTTCTTCTAGAATCAGAGACTCTCAAAGAAAAATATTTGTTTAAAAAGACAAAAAATGTATTTTAAAAAATGAAACTACCAGAATGTAAACAAACATGGATGCCGTTCGGAATGGGTTTGTTATTTGGACTTCTGCTATCTGGTTGAGTTTTGGTAGCTCACTTGGTAGAGCAGGCCTGTGTAAATGGTGCTTCCCGTTCGGGATGTGGGTTCAAATCCGACCTTATTCTTTATTTTTCCGATCACTGCCGGAGGGAAATCGGTCTGAGTAAAAGTTGCTATAAAAAGCAACTAATGAATTAAGATGAAGGTAAAAAGTAGTCATAAGATTTAAAGTAATAATGATTTATAATATTTCATCTAACAAAAAAAAAACGAAAAATATATTAAAAAGATTTTACTTTATAAAAACCTTAAGTCAAGGATAAATATCTTGAATTAATTTCAATTTTTTAAAGAACAGTATTTTGTTTTCGTTGCCACACCTGGAAAAATGATTCGATTTCACGCAACACTTCAGCTTCGTAGTGCTGACTGTAGAAATTAATACCATCTGTGTGTCACGTAAATTTTACAAAAGCTAAATTAACTCCTTTAAATTTGTTTGAAAAAGAAATCAGGTGCTTAACAACTCTCAAATAATTACCCACTTTTTTTTCATCTCGGGTGTGGGACATGACGTCCCTCCTGGTCCTTTAAGAGGCTGAGATGATGAGAATAAATAAGAATGGTATAAAGACGAGAAATGTGTAAGATTGCCGCTAGAGACGTTGAGAAAAGAAAGAAAGCAGATTTTATGACCGGAAAACCGGATAGACTCTGTTTTTAATATTTTACGACTTGATGGAGGAAATCTTCTCATAATATTTCATCTTCTCCGCGTACTCCTTCAAGGAATACGTGTTCTGTTTTCGTTAGACAGACAGACAGACAAACTAATCGGTCTAAAAAAAAAATTAAAATATCATTAAAACAAGATAAACACACACACACATACACACACACATGGACGCACGCACACATACGCACCGACACAGACGCACCTCTACTAAGAAAGCAACCATTCCGGAGAAGAAAAAAACCAAAACTCGTAGATATTAACATGCTAGAAATGGAAAAATGTCTCCTTAGAAGCGTAGTTGGTGTAAATAACAAATACCGAACGCATATTAATCTTTATGCGAGAGATTAGCGTTCAGGGCTATCACACCATTTCACTATTGTAAATGGAACTGGACAGCACAGTATATTAGAAAACAACCAGGGTTCAGAGATATCATAGAAACCATAAGAAAACTCAAAATGGCAATGGACTGGTCATGTTGTAAGAATGTCAGACAACCACTGGACATAACAACTCACAACTTGGATCGCCAGAGATCATATGCGAAATTGTGGCCGGTAAAAAATAAGATGGCGTGACGATAGAAGTTCAGAAAATATTTTCTCCGCGACGCCCACGACCGAATCTTGGGGAAGTTAAATGTCCAACGACGGACGTTAAAGGGCTGCTGCTGTTGCTGTTGATGATGGTGATGCAATCGAATGGGTCGTCATAAATATATATATGCTAATGAACAGCTACGAGAGATTAAATTAGAAAAGATCAGTTTCAGATCTTATCAGAGATCAGTTCGGAAGTAAAGAAAGTAAATTATTACAGCTTCCAGTTCTGAAGTGTGTCAACAATAGTAACAGTTATACAAATCAATCAACTAGGGCATATTACTTCAATTACCTAACTCAGAGGAGATGATACAACCAACGGCGGAATAACACACGTGCTGCCGAAGACAAGTTCACGAACTCACATAAATATACAACACTGGTGATATCTGCTAAGGATATTTCATTTTCAATAACTTCTTTATTTAAGGAACGCATAAGCCGGTTCGGACAGGCATTCGGACGTCTCAACTAGCCGCTTGTCACCGTGTTCTAAGTTCGTTAACTGGAATCTTTCCCCGACAACTGCATAGTCAGTCATCATCCTCATCATCATCTTAACGTCCGTCGTTGAACATAGATATTCCCCAAGATTCGCCAGAACGTTGGTGTCACGGAGCCTTGTCTAAATCATTTCGCCATCTTATATTTTGCCGGCCAAAATTTAGCATTTGATCTCTTGGAATCCATTTCGTGAGTCGTGATGTCTAGCAGTTGTCTGATATTCTTGCAACAAGACCAGCCCACTGCCATTTGAGATTTCCAATGGATTTTATGATATCTCTGTTTGGTCACTAATGTGCTGTCGTGTGATATCTCCATGTGATGTTAAACATGATCCTTTCTTGTGCACGTGGTTCTTAATTTGAGAGTCAATCTTTTGGTCAAGTTCCACGTTTCAGCTCCACAAGTGACAATTGGGAGGACGCATTGTTTGTAAACACTTCTACCAAAACTCCACCAACTTCTATCATGGTGAGCTCTCCGAACTTTGCACAACTGACTACTAATTTGATACGCTCTCCACGAAAGCCTCGTGCAAAAGTAACCGAAGCTTGATTATTCCGACACACTGTAGTGCAGAGATTCTCAAACTGTGTGCCGCAGCACTATAGTGTTCCCCAACTATCTCCCAAGTGTGCTGCGTACATTTTTCCAAATACACAAACTTTCTATAGTTTTGAGAAGGGTCATTAATATTCAAATGGTTCTTCGGACGATTGAAGTCGACGTTTTGGCCGATCCATTCCTCGGCCTTCTTCAGGTGTAAAATCCGAGTGTGATGGGTTAAACAGAAGTTATGTTTAAAGGGTGGTATCCCTTATAGCGCATGGCCCGGGTGTTTCTGTGTCTTTGTCTTGTTGGGTTTAGATTTGTTGAGAAGTGGAAGCCACATCGGGTTGAAATCCGCACTTGTCTGGCTAATGCATTTAGTCGGCATTTTAATGTGAGCTGCCTCTTTGATTTTTCTCTGCTCCCAACAACATTCTCTGTCGATAATCTGGACTTCCTCCCAAAGAGGAAGATGCTCGCCGTTCTCTCTCCAGATGTGGTCGTCCATAGCAGATTTATCTATCTCGCCCCTGATTATGGCCTTCTTGTGTTCATCAAGTCTGACATTGAGGGGGCGGCCCGTTTTTCCAGTATAGACAATATATTTACATAAACAATGTATTTTGAGCTTTGAACATGTCCAGTACAGGTATTATGTCTGTCCCGCTTCCGCCACAAAATTGCCAATCAAGTGGTTTTATCACAACACTTTGTAAGATCTCAATCTTTTTAGCCACAATTAAAAGGAAAAAGGGGTGATGAGTACATATATCAGTATGCTGATGTTAAAGTTTCGTTCATTGACAACTGAAATGTTTTTGTCTAATTCGTTTCATTTTTACAATTGGCGTGCCGTGTAAGTCCATTTCTCAGTGTGTTGTCATAGAATAAACCACTGTTCCAATGACTGACTCCTTTTTTCGCCTAAATTACCAGCTGAAATGAATGTTTGTTTTAGGTTCGTCTTCTGGTCATTTCCTGCTTTAGTCGTAAACAGTAAACGACGCAACTGGGAATTGTTGTACCAACATAGCTAAACATTGATTTTGTTGTTCGAAGGAGAGTGAACCAGTGTATGAATGTAGTAAGGTTGTTGAATGCACCGACTGACACAACCGTAAGCTACAACATACACACACACACACACGCACGCACGCACACATACACACTTGCACACATTTGCACGTACCTACTTCACATATAAAAGCGACGTAGCAGCTCGATTCCCGTAACCGGATAGGAAGTAGGTGAAATCGTTTCGACGGCACCTGGCCATCGAAATGGAAAACCAATGCCTCATCCTTTCATTAACTTAATTAGTAATTGAACAAGAAAGAATATCCGGTGAAGAAATTGAAAGAGTAAGTAGAGGGTGGGAGGTGAGGCTGGGAGAGGGAGGAGAGAGAGAAGAAGGCGGAATTTGTACGATGAAAGAGAAGAAGTGGGGGGTGGTCAGGCGGGAGACTATGAGAACATAGAGAGAAAAAACAGGCAGAGAATGAGGCGAAGAGAATTGGAAGCATTTCAGCCGACGAGAAAACTAAAGGAAATAAAGGAATAGAATAAAAAGAAGGGGGGGGAATGAAGAAGAAAAAGAAAAAGATAAATGGGAGAAGACAGAGATACAAAGAGAAAGGAGAAGAAAAAGAAAAAGAAAAGGGAAGAATGAGAAAAGAAAAAGAAAAGGAGAAAAGAAGAAGAACAAAAAGAAAAGGAAAAAGTAATAGTAATAATAGTAGTAGTAGTAGTAGTAGTAGTAGTAGTAGTAGTAGAAGAAGAAGAAGAAGAAGAAGAAGAAGAAGAAGAAGAAATGCAAATGGACAAAAGGATGGAAAGAGAAAAGCGATAACAACAGTTTATGAGGACAAGAGAAAGAGGAAGAAGTGAAGAGGAAGAGGTGCGAATTAATATAGAAAGAAATCTTTCCTTAGAAAGAGGAGGAGGAGGAGGAGGAGGAGGAAGAGAAGAAAGTGTCAGTCAAGTAACCATTGGGCGACGAGCGAAAATGCATTCTGAATTGAATAATGTCGAAAGAGGTTTACCTATGAATGAATCTTTCGCAGCTTGCGGCCTCGATAACACAATCGGCAAACGAATTGAATTCGTTTATCGAACGTTTATTGGTGGGGGCAAAATATACAGCATAAAAGAAAGAAGAAAATGATTATATTAAATTACATGACCGAAACTAAGGAGGAGGAGGAGGAGGAGAAGAAGAAGAAGAAGAAGAAGAAGAAGAAGAAGAAGACCCTAAACAAACGAAGAGGAGGAGGAGAAGAAGAAGAAGAAGAAGAAGAAGAAGAAGAAGAAGAATACCCTAAACAAACGAAGAGGAAAAAAGAAGAAGAAGAAGACCCTAAAAAACGAAGAGGAAAAGAAGAAGACCCTAAACAAACGAAGAGGAAAAGAAGAAGAAGAAGAAGAAGAAGAAGAAGGAAAAAAGAAGAAAAAGAAGACCCTAAAGAAACTAAAAGGAAAAGAAGAAGAAGAAGAAGAAGAAGAAGACCCTAAACATACGAAGATTAAAAAAAGAAGAAGAAGACCCTAAACAAACGAAGAGTAAAAGAAGAAGAAGACCTTAAACAAACGAAGAGGAAAAGAAGAAGAATAAGAAGAAGAAGAAGAAGAAGAAGACCCTAAACAAACGAAGAGGAAAAGAAGAAGAAGAAGAAGAAGACCCTAAACAAACGAAGAGTAAAAAAAAAGAAGAAGAAGACCCTAAACAGACGAAGAGGAAAAGAAGAAGAACCAGAAGAAGACCCTAAGCAAAAGCAAAAGATGGGGAACAGAAGAAAAATAATAATAAGAAAAACGATGAGTAAAAGAAAAAGAAGTGCCTGGAGAAACAAAGAGTAAACGAAGAAGAAGAAGCAGAAAAAGAAGAAGAAGAAGAAGAAGAAGAAGAAGAAGATTCAAGAGAAAGGAAGAGAAAAATAAGAAAAATAAGAAAAGCATAACAAAATTTAAAGCCGAAGAAATAATAGAACAATGGATACTTAAGATTTGTCATCATTTCGCGCACATCCACGTGAACACGTAGCTCAATCTCTTCCTGATCTTCTTTCTTACAAATATCTTCGGATATCAATATAACGGCTCTGTGTTGTGTTGTGAGTAACGGTGGCATTAGATTAGGAGCGAGAGATCGCTAGCTTTCAAAACTTGAAAGCGGATCTGATTACTTATAATGGAGATTCGATAAAGCTTGGCGAGAGGATGTGTAAGGTGGGGCGCAAAGGAGAATGTCAGGTCACGTGAACCGGTTGCATTTGTCATGCAGTCGGAAGAACCTTTTGATATATTTTGTAAAAGAAACAAGATATCGCACACGCTCATGTTACAATCTTTCTTTCTCGCTACATCTCTTACATACATGCGCGTAATACCGACCAGCGTGGCCCAGTGGTAGAGAGTTCGCCTCCGGTTCGGTAGGACGTGGTTCAATATACCGCCGAGTCTTATCAAAGACTTTAAAATGGAACTTAATGCATTTTCGCTAAGCACTCAGCACAAGGACTAGGATTGAGGAACCTATGTTATGATATGTGTTTCCGGACTAACTGACACCTGAGCGGAAATGTAAGTGAACCCAGTCACCTCAGGAAATAAGTATATTGTCTAAATATTGTCAGTGTCTAAAACAGGATGGGACCGGTGATTGACACCACGTAAGCTAGAGAAACCTATAAAGCGGAGCCGAAAGGCAGAAGACTGCCATGCCTGGGAGCGGAGAGAAATCTCGACACTCAAAGAAGAGACAGACATCAGCGGATCCGAAAGGCACAAGACCGCTGTCCCTGTTGGGGACAGACTGGCGGTTCTTATCTCTCTCCGACTCTTCACTCTCCGGCCGACAAAGATGTATGTTGTGTAATAAAAATATGTCCAGATATTTTTATATGCAAGTCTTCGAGTTTCATTTATAATGAAGTCCCGGACACACCGCTATATAACACCTATACCCCCACCCCGCCGAGGCTAAACGGTTACGGCAAAATCACGTAAGATCACCGAATTAAGCAACGTCTAGCTTGGTCAGTACCTAGATGGATAACACCAGGTACCGTAAGGTCTGGGTAGCTGGATGTGGGTCTTACTAAAAATCCACAGAGAACGATAATACATGCATATAATTGTCCGTAGACTAACGTATGCATTTAAACGCAAATAGACAGAGAGACGAAGTGAGGGAAGAATGGTAAAGATGGAGATTGAAAGACGAACAAATGCACTTATGATTATTGACTAAGCTCAGATTAGTCTGAAATCAAGCCACAGTTGTACGGTACCCAGTGAAGATCGGAAGCATTATACTATGATTGATTGATTTGTTCAGCGGCATTTCAACCCTTGATGGGTCAGTTAATGCCGAAATCAGTTTAAAATCCCCAAAATAGTGGCTTTTTTTAAGTTACAGTCATGCGACTTTGGTGAACGGTTATTTTTAAAAAAATAGAGTCTTGCGAATTTCATCAAAGGTTATTTTTGTTTTTTTTAAATCAGTGTCTTGCGATTTTGGTCAAAGGTTTTTTGGGTTTTTTTAAAAATTAGTGTCTTGCGACTTTGGTCAAAGATCAGGTGGCCCCTGGTTTTGGGGTGTGGGTCTTACCCCACTGCAGGAGATGCAGTCGGCGCATTCCAAGCCCCTGCCGACAGGGCCGGGCCCCTGTTTGGGGGGGGTCTTACCCCTCTGCAGGGGATACAGTCGGCGTATTCTTGGCCCCAGCCGGCAGGGCCGTCACTATACTAATGAATATGGTTGGTAACCAAGGCTCTATGGTAGACGCTGTTGCGTTGTGAGCTCCTTAAAGAAAGGTGTCGTAACTAAAATAGAACCTTGTTTGTTGTGTGATCGTGGTAAAGCGAAAATTGCTGAAGCCCAAAGACATAACTTGTCTTAGTCTGGCACACGGCTACAATAGTGTGGCACTCAGTGGAGATCGAACTCGATGCACTAGCAGATATAGCCCAAGAGATTAGCCCGCTAGTCATCGCGCTACAGTAGACAACTATGAATGTTTATGTAAGAATAAACGAGAGATAGAGAGGGGGGGGGAATAATGGAGTACAAGACTAAAATGAACAAATAGAAAGACTCAAATGAGAGAGATAGAGAGGCACGAAGATAATAGTATATCGGTTTATGGAACATTTTTTGAGTTATCATCTTTTTGGGGTAGAATCTTGGCAACCAGGTTAAATCATATTTAAAAACCATCCAGTTTTTCTTACTTTAAGGGCAGCCATTTTGAAATTCAAAATGGACGTGAATGAGAACATTTGAGATTGAAAGACGGATACATGTAAATACACTGAAATGCACATTCACATATTATGAAAATATACCCTATAAACTCGTATATAAGTCAATTTTGTGTATCAGTCGAACCTTAAATTTTGACCAAGAAATCATTGTGATATACCTCGTGTATAGGTCGATCTTAGTTTCTCGGGCTAATGCAACAACACGTCGTACGAAGCTACGGCTTCGAAGTATTTCGGTTACTTCTCTTCAGTGTTGCCAATTTAGATATTTTATATCTAAATTTAGATCTATGTATAATTTTAGATAAAAGTTCTATAACATTGGCCTGCGTTTGAAAATTTCTTTCTGCTATCAGAAGTTTTTCAGCTGAATATATATAATTGGCCATGCTGAATTCCAAAATGACAACAGTTTTGCTCAATCAGGTCAGGTTTTTACCTAATGTCTATTTTTGTAAAACCTTGTTTTATGGTTAAAATTCTCAGTTCTTGAAGGGTAAAGAAGTGATGAAGCTATAGAACGTTTTAATGCTAGGTAAACATAGTAAATATTGTTTCAATATTCATTGAAAACCAACAGAAATGTACAATACTTTAGTGTGGGTGATTTATTTGTATTAGATTTCTAGAGAACTGCTGATCCAAAAAGTTTCAAACACGACGCTCCACTGCCGTGTGTGCTGATTAATATATCTGGCGAATGTCAACCTCGTACAATGTCCAGTTGTCGAGTACAGAGATGTCATCAATTATAGTTAGATAACTGCTTTGGCCTTGCAATAATGAGGCAAGAGGGTTGTCCTGGAAACAGTGTCAAAACCCCACAACTAATGTATCTTGAAGCAGTATAAACAATTATATGAGGTTGATGTGGATTCTGATATGAAGTGTAGAGCTACCCTGTGCTAAGAACCTCGACATAGACTACAGAAAGAACATTGTTTATTTAGCCTACCATAAGTTGGTGAAATGCGTTTGCTAAAGGCACTGCACAACTTTTCATTGCTAATTGCTACATATTTTATGTGTCGATCATTTACTGGCAACGAACTGGGGAACATTCAACATGATTGAAGCTCGGGGTTGCACCTACCCTTTTCCACTGTGCTCAGGTTTCAACCTAACCAAAGACAGAAAACGCTGTACTTAGAATAATTGCAATTATGAACATGAACGACAGCGGAAACGCTATGTGAATATCATATATACTGCATCGAGGCAGGTTGGATAGCATACCTATATATCTATCTATCTATCTATTTAGTTCAGTAATTGTGAGTTTCCAAGTTCGTTCCTGATTAACTATGAACCTACACAACATGATTCAATAATAGAAAGCTTATACTTATATAAAGACTTTATACAAGGTATTCAACTGTGTCGAAGAACAAAATATTCTAAATTCACAACTAATTGTGATTATACGCATTGAAAATGAATGTTAGACCTCATCGTGACTTGTACGCATCGACTCCACTTGTATCAGATACCATAGTAGTTTTCATGATACTGAAATATTACTTTCGGTTTATACATGCTGGATATTTGTTGATAAAAATATGTACTAAAGTAATACGGAGTTTTTAAAGAATTATATCTCAACTTCTGGCCACGAGTGACCTATTCATACCGGATGTCAGAATGGTGAACACTAA
>VCCN01004508.1:1070919-1080931 GCA_006491835.1 Architeuthis dux | reverse complement strand
AGTACATAAAGAGTTAATAAAGGATGAGGTCAAATATTGCATCTCAGTTATTATCTTGAATTAAAGAATCTCCACGGAATCCTCAAAAAAAGAAGAAATCAAAGGTAGAATCACCCTAGGCTGGTAAGCTTTCGGTAGCGCAAGCTCAACATTCAAGAACGAAAGAATTCCATTAGCCCTGAAAAGAAGGGTCTATAACCAATGCGTCCCCTGAAACGTGGAACCTAACCAAAATATTGGCTCTCAAACTAAGAACAATGCAACGTGCACAAGAGAGGATTATGCTTCGCGTCACATAGAGGGACCTCATGACTGCACAGAATATTAGAGAAAAAACAGGAGTTAGATATCATAAAATCTATTAGGAAACTCAAATGGCAATGGACAGGCCATCTTGCAAGAATGTCAGACAACCGCTGGACATCACGACCCACAACCTGGATCCCCAGAGATTATATGTGAAACTGACGCCGACAGAAAATACGATGCCGTGAAGATTTAGACAGGTTCAGGAGATATTGACACCTCGACGCCTGCTATAGAGATTTGGCGAATCTTTGGTGAAATGTCCAACTACGGACGTTAAAAGGCTGCTGCTACTGATGATGATGATGATGATGATGACGATGATTATTTGCTGTGGGGAGACAACGTAGAGCAAGCATCATGAATGCTAAGCATGCTTAACTGATATCTATGACGTTGTCATCTATTTCTTCTTCATTAACAGACAATGCTTTTATACATCCCTGTTGACTGAATACAAATATTCTTTTTAAATATGTTAACTGACCAGAAAGATAATTATAGGCTATGTTTTAAAGGATTGAAAACTACACAAATATCTATAGACACGTAAACTTCACGATTCTGATCGTATAATGAATAAGACCGCCGTGTATTTGAGTGTGTATTATCGACACAGATATCATGTTTTTTAGCATATAGATAATTTCTCATACCAATATAGGTCGTGTAATGTATAGCTAAACTTCCTTTTGCGATTAAACCTTTTTAAAGCTTTAGTGACTAGTGAATGACGATAAAAAGTAGTTAACATACACTATTTATTCCAAAGGTTATTCGGCCAATTGAACCTCTCTAGCGCATTCTTCAGGTGTACTATTCGTATGGAAGTTTTCTGTGTTGGGTAGTGCTAAGCAGAAGATAGCAACAAACAAAAAATGTGTAATATGAATTATTCTATTTTTGCAACGCGTGCAATACAGCTTATTCTGTAATTCATGGCGATGTTCTCGATCACTTTCTTTGTTAAGCAAATGATTTCATACGATGTCCCTGTTGAGCAACGAAAGTTACACCGTTTTAATATCCACACTTGTGCCGAAGTATGCCGTTTTAAAAAGATTTTCTCACACTCCGTCGGTGTTCTCTACATTTCCATCTTTATCCTTCTCCCAGAATATACCATCTGCCATACCAGAGTTTCCCACTTCTCCTTTGGATAATGACTGGTCAGTTCTCAAAAATTTAGACAGTATCTTTAAATTGTAAATTAAAGTAGTTTTCATTGAGTAGAAACATTGTTTTGTCAGCTTTTACTGATCTACAAAAATAAATTTTTTTAGTATCGACTTTTTAGGTTTTTAGGTTTTTAAAGATATATCTGAACATAGTTTTGACTAATCTACAAAAAGAAATGTATATTTTTAGTATCAAATTTTTAGGTTTTTAGGTTTTTAAAGATATATCTGAACAGAGTTTTGACTAATCTACAAAAAGAAATGTATATTTTTAGTATCAACTTTTTAGGTTTTTAAAGATAGATATGAACAGAGTTTGTTATTTACTGAATGCCCTATAAAAGTAGCCTTGTGTCATGGTTGTTTTAGTCCAACATATTGATAAACAGATTGGTAGGTAGGAACATATTGAGCTAGCTAGATATGGGGTGGGATTGAAAACAGAACTCAACATAGAAAGGATGGGAGAAAAGAGAGATATAGGTGTGCATTGATGTGAACTTGATAAGTATTTTCAGTTTGACTTGGGCTTTTATGGCTTTTAATGTGGGGGCGTCTTCGGATAGGAGGACGTGTTTCTGCCCGCCCCGTGCTTGGTTACTCCCACTCACCAACTTGTGGGGCTGCATTATTATTTTGTGTATCTTGATTAAGTTAAGCAATGAATGGCTCTGGTTAATTAGGACGGGCAGCTGTCGCCTGTTCATCTGTTTTATGGTTAAGTTGTACACACACACACGCACGCACGCACGCACGCGCGTTAACCTCATCCTGTCAGTAATGCTTGCATATGCATCTGTCTCATCGCCAGATATCTTGAGAGAATGCCTTGTCACTGGCATGCCACGTTTGTTGCTGAGAAGGAGAGTGAATGAGTGAGAACTTTGGCAAGTCACTCTCCCAGTAAACTGTCAATATAGGTCTGGCTGGCTGCCTGTATCTATAACGCGTACAGGCCGCATCAAATGAAGCTAGAGGGTTGAGATTTAAACCTTTACTCCTTATTATGTCTAGAAAAAACCTTTTTGGTTTTCTGAAAATCGATTAGGTGTTTAGTGAGTGGGTTCAATTTACAATGTAAGTCTATGCTAAATTGGTCGCTTAGTTTGTGTCCGGTAGCGTTCACGCCTGTTTTTTTGAAAATCCGGACTTTTTTGGTGATCACTGCCCAACAAAAGGCGATAGTAGTAACTTATGCCATTGATCACCCATTTTTCCAATTTTTTAATTGATTACCCCAACACGACATGGTGCCAAAAGACATTGGTCACGTGACGGTTTTCTATTGAGTGACTAACCAGAACTGATTATGTATTTATTTAGAAATGCTATGTTGTTGACATGAAATCAATTGATAACGATTTCAGTAATAGTTCAGCTTGTGGTAGCAGTGTTGTTGTTCCCATCTGATCAATGGCCACAAAAAAAGCTTTAACTAAAGTTTATCCACGCCCGGTTTCGTCACTGGTTATCTTTACCCGTGGTCTTGTTCCTGACAGGTTATGTTATGAGTCACGAAAGTGAGATTAATACGTCTCATTTATGCTGCAGCTTTTTAATATGTACAAAACTCTCAAATCTAAAAATAAAATAAATAAAAATAACGAAAATAAAATAAAATGAACTAGCATTCCAAGGGAAATTATGAATCACCGCCACCCATATATGCTTCTTTTGACTTCGTGAATTAAACAGTGGTGGTGATTTAGTGATCACTAAAGAGTCCAAATTTTACCAAAACATGTGCGAATGCTACTGGAAACAAACTGAGGGATCAATTTGACATAAACTCATATTGTAAATTGAACCCCCCCACTAAAAACCTATTTTGGGGGGGATTTAAAAAAAAACAAAAAAATTTCCCGTACTCATTGGGGGTGGGAGTGTGTGTGCAAAGTTTCGAGTTTCTACTATGAACGGTTAGGGCTGGGCGAAGTACGGCTACATTGATAGATACATAGATACATATAAATGTCAGAACACATGAATAACCTAAACCCAGCAACAGTATTTAAACCAGTGCTGTGGGTAGCGGTGATTAACAATAAATAAAAAGGTACATGGAGAATTGTCGTTCTTAGAAATGGGTATGAATTCAAAGCTCTCCACTCGCAGATGTCTTCAGATGTTTCTTTTGGAAGAAGAGTATTCCAAACCTGAGATGCATCAGAACAAAGTAGGAAAAACAGTATCTAGATTCCTTCTGTGTCTTTGATTCTCCGATTGGTTTTAGAGTTTTGTTTTTTGTTAGCCTCTTTCTGTCTCGAAAGACAATAGAACGTGCGCCAAGGATTGGTCTATGATTGAGCTGCAGCGACTGTTGTGACTGTGCAGCCCGATTCTCGAGCGACAAACTCTGTAGCAGCTTTTGCAGGTGTAGTTTGAACCTGCCTCTGTAGATGGTGTCACTGCCGTCTGCCGCCTGCGCTCTCTCTACTCTTTCGATCGGTCCTCTCTCCTCTTCTCGCTCGTCTGGGAACCGACCTTGATGGCAAGCCGCCGTCTGCTGTGGTCTGCGGCTAGAGCCTCCCAGCCTACCAGATTGATGTTACCTGCCTTCAGGTCTCGTGTACAATAGAGACAACCAATGAAACTATCTTATCAAATATTGTCGAACGAGTGAAATGTGACGCTACTTTCAGATAATAAACATTTTTTACAATAGATTTGAGCGGAAAATTGAAATCTACTAAATGAATTTCTTGATTTGTTCATATATTTTTGTACTACTTGGGTTATTTCATGATATCTTTGGTGCAAAATGTTGCTTACTAGTTCGTTTGACTGCAGCCGAGGAGAAAATCTCTTCATCGGTTCGATTTTCCCTTTCTCTTGTCAGGATCATATATTGTCCAAGACATTTGGTTCTTACTTGGCAATCAATAAATGTGACATATATATCTATCACAGAATTTAATAAGACTAAAAGAAACCAGCCTGGCTGCTTCAGTGTCAAACTCTGCTCCTACTTCTATGTCCTTGCGTAATTCTACTATAAACTTTTGAGGTGTATAAGTCTTGTAAGGTTAGCGCAGGTCGTAACGCAACAGGCTGGCGATTACTAGGTCATCAGTTCAAATCACGGTCGGGAAATGTGCATTTTACATATCTCCCCTATTTTTGGTGAGGATTGTTCTTGTTTTTGCCCTTGTTCTTGTTACATAGGACTGACTTTGTCATGGAGTTTGATAATGTAAGAAGGTTGCTTACCATTTTTAATTGATCACCCCCAACAAAAACGTGTGCGTATATTTTAATGTACTCTGAACTAAAATATACGCACACGTTTTTGTCAAACTCCAGTCCAAATTGGAGTTGGCTTTGTTTACTCCCGTAGCAACAAGAAGAACAAGACCTGGGAACAATCTTCACCTGATTTAGGGGAATTAACCCTCCACTGTTTGACTGTCACATTAAACCAAACCGATATATAAAATTAACATTTCCCTACCGTGTTTTGAAATCACGCCCAAATGCAAACTTACCGAGTTCGGTATTTCTGAGATGAGGTGTTAGTATTACTGATACTATTGTTCGGACTGAGATCCTCATCTTGGTTGTCATTTCCACAACGTTTCGGCCGATGTACTCTCCGGCCTTCTTCAGGTGTCAAGTTTTGTCGGTAACTTACCGGAACTATTGAACTGAACCCTTTATTTGATCCACGGGGGTATACTGTCCTCATTCCACTATTCTTCTAGGACATGGATAGTGGAATGAGGACAGTATACCCCCGTGGATCAAATAAAGGGTTCAGTTCAATAGTTCCGGTAAGTTACCGACAAAACTTGACACCTGAAGAAGGCCGGAGAGTACATCGGCCGAAACGTTGTGGAAATGACAACCAAGATGAGGATCTCAGTCCGAACAATAGTATCAGCAAACTTACCGACTGAGCCAAACTGACAAGTCTTAAATATCTACCAAAATGTTTGTTACAAATAGACAACGGCTTATTGCATTCTAATAAATAAATACATTTATACTACAAATCTACATTTTTATAGTGTTTCATATATTATATATGCAATACAAAAGTTGTAGTAATCATCTTCAGTCGGAATAGAAGTAGGAGTGGAGTTTGGCCCTACAGCAGCCAGGTTTGTTTATATCTCTGCTGTTTTAAAACGCTTGCATGTAATTTGTAAACACGCTTGGCAATCGTTCCTTCAACGAAATCTTTGAAAACACATGTTCATAATGAGTTTATTAAAATCAGCTGTTACATTCATACGCCAGAATAAACATTTGACAAAACATTTGTATTTTATTTTTGCTACACAAATGATGCCAATTCTAAAATGAGACGAAGCAAGTTTCACTATTTTAATTTTTCAAAACTAAGACCGCAATGAACAAGCAAATTCTGCCTGCCCAAAAGAAATAGAGTGCCATATTAGAAACCGCCAACCAAAATTGTCACCAAAACTGTCAGCATAGGTTTCTTCAGTTTTCAAGTGAGTCTAGCTGGCTATGTATGTATCGCGCGTACAGGTCGCACCAAAAAGTTATGACATTTTGAACATTTACTACTTATGTCTAGTAAAACGCTTTTTTGGTTTTTTCAAAATTCCCCCCACAAAATAGGATTTTAGTGTGGGGGGGGGGGCGGTTCAATTCACAATGTAAGTTTATGCTAAATTGCTCCCTTAGTTTGTGTCCGGCGGCATTCACGTTTATTTCTTTGTTGAAAAATCGGACTTTTTTTTAGTGATCACTTCCCAACAAAAGGCGAGAGAAGTAACTTGTTCATTGATCATCCACTTTCCCAATTTTTTATTTGATCACCCCCAACATGGCATGCTGCCAAAATACATTGGTCACGTGACGCTTTTTATTGACTGACTAACCGGACCTGTTCTGGGGTACTTTTTTAGTAACATCAAACTTAGAGAAACCAATAAAAGCCATAACACTCGCCCCTCTCTGCGATTTCCCGATCTATCAACGAGTTTTCTATTTCCATACATTTGACTATTCTCTGTCTTCATATCTTCGTGTTCTTGGAACCAGAAGTATATCTGAGATAATAATAATGTTTAGCGCGATACGTATTGGCACTCAAGGCATGTCTGGCTTGCTGTCTCAATATTAATTTGATTTGACAGCGGTTATATTCACTGGTAGGTACATTTATATACGCCATAAAAGAAACTTCGTTATTCATTAATAGCCTCAGTGATTTCAATAAAATACACAGATTAGCTGGCCATCGTAGTGTGGTCTGTAGGCGATATTGCATTACGCAGGTTATCGATGTTTAAAGACTGTTACATCGTAAATAAAATATTCTGCTTGCCAGAAAAAGAAATTATGTCGGCAATGGTTCTTTTTAGTACAGTAGCTTAGGTGAGATTACAAGCCGAAGTGTTAAAAATGTGAAAAAAGTGTGAAAATTGTCATACTGGAAAACATTTTAATGCCTTTTTTTATATAAAAACAGGAAACACACAATCTGACAAAAACTGCAACAGCCATCTGGATTTGCCATATAGCCGCCATAAAAAACAAAATTCGCAAAATAATATATTAGATTAGTTGAAATTTCAACCTAAATTGTTCAAAATGTGAAAAAAATGTGAAAACTCGCATACTGGTAGATTTCTTAATGCTCTTTCATATAAAAACAGAACACACACGACCTTACCAAAACTACGGCGACCATCTTAATCTCAAAATGGCCGTCATAAAAAAACATAATTTGAAATAAAGATTAATTGGAATTTCAACCAGAATTGTTCGAAATTCGAAAAAGGTGTGAAAACCCGCATACTGGTAGACTTTTTGATGTTCTTTCATATACAAACAAGACATACACGATCTGACTGAAATTGCAGCCACCGTCTTAATTTCAAAATGGCCGTCATAAAAATTGCAATTCAATAGAGGAGATTAGTTGAAATTTCAACTGGGAGTGTTCAAAATGCGGGAAAAGTGTCAAAACTCGTATACTGGTAGATTTCCCCATGCTTTTTCATAAAAGACATAGGACACATATAATCTGACTAAAATTGCAGCCGCCATCTTGAATAAAGAATTTGCAATATAGATTAATTTAAATTTCAACCAGAATTGTTTGAAATGCGAAAAAGATTTGAAAACTTGCATACTGGTAGATTTCTTTATGCTTTTGCATTAAAAAAAACAAAACAACATTTACAATATAGTACAGTAGATTAGTTTAAATTTCAACCAGAAGTGTTCCAAATGGGGAAAAAGTATGAATGCATACTAATAGATATTTTAATGCTATTTCATAAAAAAGAAAAACAGGACTCAATTAGGCTACGGTTAAGCTTCTTGTGCGTTCAAAGAACCGCCTCTTCTTGGAGACAAAACACTGCTGGATAAACTGCTATTTGGCGAGGGAAAGGTGAATACACTGAAGAAATTGCAGAAGAACTCTATATCCCAGAAGACTTTCAGTCAGTGAGCTCCAACAGGAGATCAAGTCCTTCACGTACGTTATGTAAGGCCACGTTCGGATAAAGTCGGTTGATGCTGTGCCGGACAAGATGCTGCAAGAGATAGTGGGCGCTGATACTGAATACTGCAGTTAAACTCCAAAGTAGACCTCGAACGCCTGCTTCCCTTAAGGTCAGTCTCACCCCCCCCCATGTACAGCGATCCAACTTCTCTACAAGAGAACAAGCCAACCAATATTCATGAGGCCCAAACCCTATGATCAGGAAATGGGATGGGAAAGGACGGTGGACAAATGGGTGTTACAGCTCATCCGGACAGTTGAACCTATCCTCCCCCCTACTCACGTCGAGGTACTGGCCGAGAAAAGAGAGTCAAAAGGAAAAGAAGCTCTTGAGAAGGAGGTAGATTACGCAGACAAGAACCCAGAGACTTTGGATGAGGAGGATGGAGAGTATGAGTGTGATGATGATGGAAGCGATGGAGATCGGAGTGGTAGACTTTGACGATCTCTTTAATGATGATGATGATGATGATGATGATGATGGTGATAAGTAGTTTAGGGCACAAAAGATTTAATTAACTGCCAAAATAAGGGTTTGGACTTGAATGGTGTGCCAACAAAGAACATTACAGGACAAACAGTTGATATCTAATGTAAATATGAACAGATATCATCAGATTCTCAACGTCTTTTGCTTTATTTGCTGTTCTTGTCATGGAATAAAGTCATGATGAGTTTGAATCTTAACACTGACCATTTTACTGAATTGTTTGGGTCAGAATTGTATGGACAAATGTGTTCATGATGTCCACTTCAAAAGTTATGCGATTTTCTATTTTTTGGTGTCCGAGTTCGGGTTCGCACTAGGTATAATATAGGGGTAATTTGAACCCTATCGATCATTATTTCAGATTGTTAACAGGCGGATTTATACAATAGACACTCCAAGGATTAAGAAAAACAGATTACGGGACAAACTGTCGATATCTAGTTTATATATGTTAATATATAATCGGATTTTTCAACATTTCTTTTCGCTTTTTTTGCTGTTTTTGTTCTGAATAGAGTCAATGTGTTCGACTTTTAATAATAACCATTTTTCTGAATTCCTCGGGTCATAATTGTATGGAAAATAAAGTCGCCAAACATTTTCATCTCAATATGGAGGCCTTTCATTCCCACAACAAATCGGTTCTCACCGAATACGTCTGGCCATTCCCATTAGATTTGCTTGGCGATACAGAATAATGGCTGGTCCATGGTTATTACAGGGATCTGTCCTGTGTGCAAATGAGCAACAATCTTAATTGCATGTATTATTGTTGCTGCAGTATATGCTGGCTCTGCAAGCAAAGCCATAAGAGCGACATTGGTCTGATTTCAGTTGTCTATCGGTATGGTAAACTGCCCATGATACAAAGTCCGTTGGGTCAAGTTTCTCCTTTACAGTACGAATTCTGATATGACACTCAGCTATCCGTCTTCTGTCTCCCGGGGTGAGAGCATGACTGTTGATTCTGCTTGCCGTTGCCCTACTGAAGCAGGTGCTACTATTTTTGTTTCAGGTTAAGATACTGGGGCAATTTCTGATTACTCGGCTGGCAGCAGGCCCATCACTTTTTTGTTGGCAGTATCCGTGCTGATGAGTATTGCATCCATATCCGTTCCTGGCTTTTCTTGCATTGCAATTTTTTGGCAGCCATTTTGAAATCAAGATGACGACCACAATAGTGGTCAAATCACGTGTATCCTGTTTTTATGTGAAAGAGCATACATATCTACTAGTACGCACATTTTCACACATTTTTCATATTCTGAACGATTTTTACCGTATCTACTGTACTATTTGGATGAATTGGGTTCTCTCGAAAAAAAGGCGAAAAATGAAAATAGGAATCAGCATTTGTTTTGCCCGCTCGCCTACGCCCCTGTCTCCTGCACCTCCCATCGCCCCAGCCTTCGACGATTCAGCCCAAGATACCATCACTACCTTTTTAGGGTCTGGGAACGCCCAAATCTTTTTCTATATAAACATTTCAATTTTTTTACAGCCATTTTTAAAATCAAGATGGCGTTCGCAACGGTAGTCAGATCGCATGCG
>VCCN01004508.1:818640-835878 GCA_006491835.1 Architeuthis dux | reverse complement strand
CTCTCTCTCTCTCTCTCTCTCTCTCTCTTATATATATATACGGGCACACGCATGTATACATTGTGAAGCATATCATTCAGTATATAAAAATGCTATTGGGCCAAGGATGAAAAAGAAACTAAACCAATATAGTTTCATATAAAACGTAGAAAATAAAAAAGGAAAAAAATTGCCGTCAGGATTTCTTAGATCATATAACTGAAATAATATAAAAAATGTTGATTATTTGGCAAACAAAATTCAAGATTGGCAAACACCTAAATGCGCCTGCGCAATACTCGGAATTAAATACATAAAATAATACCATGCATTAACGTCTATAATATACACTTCCTCATTCCTCAGTTCAAATGTAGGCATACACTCGCAAAGATATACACACAGGCGCTTATACACTTCCTTTAAAATTGAAATAAACAGGTCTGGTTAGTCACCCAATAGAAACCGACAAATTACCAACGTCTTTTGGCAGAATGCTGTGTTGGGGGTGATCAATAAAAAATTGGAAAAGGGGATGATCAATGAATAAGTTACTTTTTTCGTCTTTTGTTGGGCACTGATCACTAAAAAAAGTCTGAATTCTCAAAAAACAAGCGTGAATCCTGCTGGACACAAACTAAGGGACCAATTAAACTTGCGTTGCGAATTGAACCTACACTAAAAACCTATTTAGGGGGCTTTAAAAAAACACCAAAAAACGTTGTTTTTTCTAGACATAATAAGGAGTAAATGTTCAAACTTTCAGCCCTCTAGCTCTATTGGTGCAGCCTGTACGCGTGATACATAGATAGCCAGCCAGCCCAACTTAAAAACTGAAGAAACCAATATCACAGTTTTGGTGACAGTTTTGATTGACGGTTTCTAATTGCGTGTGAATGTGTCTATGGGCAATGTTAGATCGAGTCTTCGCTGATTTTATATGCACAGATTATATATAAACATCTATGCGTATGCAATATAGTATCAACGTGTGTACGAATCTGAAATTCTTAGAACGCATCAAAGTCAAAGCACCCCCACATAAACAGACCCAATCTATTTCATACACACTTCACATGTTGTTTTCCGATTTAGCAGGTTTTCTATTAATATTTTCCTTTTATATTACCACTTGCATTTTTCCTCGCCTTCCACATTTCCCTTCATCAGATTTTTTCTAGTTAATATTTTTGGGGCGACTCTATTTTCTGTTTGTCAACTTTTAAACCACAGCGTTTCTTTGTCGTATCTATAAAAAGGCATCAATGCGTGCACCATAATAATTGTCAATATTCGGTTTTCTGCTAAGGTATATCTATATCTATCTACCGATCCTACGTCGACCCATTTAATAGAAAATATATCCTTTAAAAATAAATGCACACAATATTATATATATGTATATATATATATATCATGTCATAGGTAAAAAAAATCCTTCCTTCTGAATAGCCTCAAACAAAGAATGTCCCTTCTATCAATTCTCAGCAGAAGTGGACTGCGTAGCCCATTGAATCTAAAAAGCACAAACGTTAAAGCCGGAAGCTTTCGGAAGCCATGTTTGTAATTGAGACCGGTCGGTATAATGAGACTCTGAATGGACAAAACGGCTCCTGCTTCCCGTGGAACGATGTTTATTCTTTCGAAAATCTAATGAAAAGAAGTAGCCTTTTATTTTTCTAAAGTATGGTTCTTGTAAATGAAAGACTGAGAAGATGAGGGTTTCAAATGTAGCAAGTTTATAAACATTGGTACATTTATTTTCATTTAATAATACTCGCTATGAAGTATAGACCACAGAAAATTGTATACGTCACAATAAGGAGTTTTATCCAATGTATATGTATCTGTAACATTCTTGATGTGGAAACAATCAATATATTCATTTTGCTATAACATACGTTTGTTGTTTATACCTCTTGTTCCAATGAGAATTTGTCATCATTGAATGAGTTAGTAAACAGTAGAAATATGTAGGTGTATGTGTATTAACCTTTGTGAATATGGTCCGTCATGACAACATTTAGTATTTTAGTATTTAGTATTTATGTAAAGCCAGTAAAATTTAGTGTATGTATCATCTATGCTGGTTACTACGAAAAACAATTCTAAGACTAAGAGAATACGAAAAGAAGACTAAGAGACTAGTAGAAAGATTTTGTTTCGCCAATTTCCTAATTGGGGAGTATTGACTACCAAGAGATTCAGCATGCGAAATCCTGGCTTTTACCTGGACTCGAAAACAGAACACTGATGCCTGTGCGAAATACACAGCTATATCATCCGTGAGGCAGGACCATCTTTTTCTACTGAAGGAAATCTTATTAGAAGCCGTCAACCAAAATTGTCACCAAAACTCTCAACATAGGTTTCTTCAGTTTTCAAGTGAGTTTGTATGGCTATGTACCACGCGTACAACTCTCACCAATGGAGCTAGACGGATGGAAATGTGAACAGTTACTCCTTATTATAACTAGAAAAAAACTGTTCTTTTTTTACCTCACCCCCATAGGTTTTTAGTGGAGAGTTTTGCAATGTAAGTTTATTCTAAATTGGCCCCTTACTTTGTGCGCGGTAGCATTCATGCTTGTTTTCTTGAATATTTGGACTTTTTTTTAGTGATCACTGCTCAACAAAAGGCGAGCGAAGTAATTTATTCATTGATCACCCCCTTTTCCAATTTTATAACTGATCACCCCCAACACGGCATGCTGCAAAAAGCCATTGGTCTCATGACGGTTTCTATTGAGTGACTAATTTTATGAATATTGATATCATTTTAAAACATGATGTTAATAGTCAATTAACAGAATTCGATTTTGACACGAACAAGCCTGTTCTTTTGCTGCCTTTTCAGGACCGTAACAAGGGGGAAATGTTTAGGGGGCAATAGGTTTGGGGCGATGTAAGTCCCCCAATTGGGTCCAGAAGCTAATTTCCTAGCATTTTGTGTATAAGCCCAACTGAAGAAAAATCTACTTTTTGTTTCTTTCTTTTGGCAAAAGGTATGGGGGCGGGGGCACATTGCCCCTTCGCTCGTTACGACCCTACTTGTACGAAGGCAGAAAGGCAAATACTTGCCTACTCTACCCAGAAGATAGAGCGTTAGACAGATAGAAGAAAGCAGAAAGAGAGAAAGAGAATAAGAAAGCTAGGCATGAGGAAGGTGGCGATGATACGAGGCGATGAAGGTAATAAGTCATATTCTCGTCTTGTTCAAAAGCCACAGGGCTGCGGTCGGTATGAATGTTTCCTTTGTTTGTATTTGTCGTGTTTTTAGGCCTGTCGTAATTAATCAGGGATATACGTATGCTGAAGGTTGGAGGTAAGGTGGGTGCTCGCCGGCAAGATCGGCGGTGGCTCTTGGAGTCAAATAACCTGGCCAAGAGACATCGCTTGTTTTCTTGATGAAGAAAAGTGCTGTACACTTCTGCAGGGGGTTCCTGGAAACGCAAACAGAACGCATTTAGGTTTTTCTTTACCTTTTGTATACAGATTTATAACTTCTTCTTCGAGCAGTTATTTTATGTCATTGATTGTAGTGTTTGTTTGGTGAGGAACGCGTTTTGTTTTTCACACTATGCGAAATTTTTGTTGATTTTGCCGTTTCCACTTTTTGATTTGACGATTGGAATTGAGAAGGCTCGTTTTGTTTGTTTGTTTGTTGATCAATTCTGTCTTTCTTTCTTTCTTCTTTGTCGTTGGTAAAACATCGTGAAATGTTGTTTGTGTGTACACAACTACATCTACTCTGTGTCAGGTCAGCTCGGAGAGTAAACATCAGATCAGTTTATTCGATTGTAAAACATTGATCAATTAATCGATTGATTTTTGTTTGTTTGTCTGTTTGGTTTTCACGCTTTTTTCGCTTCTCTTTCAACACGTTACCGCGTATTAGAAACCGTCAACCAAAACTGTCACCAAAACTGTCAACATAGGTTTCTTCAGTTTTTAATCTGGTCTGACTGGTTGGCTGGCCGGATATATGTATGTGTGCAATCCGCGCACAGGCCGCACCAATGGAGCTAGAAGGCTGAAAATTTAAACATTTACTCCTTATTATGTCAAGAAAGAACAGGGTTTTTTTTTAAAGATCGCCTAAATAGGTTTTTAGTGAAGGGTTCAATTTGCAATGTAAATGTATGCTAAATTGGTCGATTAGTTTGTGTCCGGCACCATTCACGGTTTTTTTAACAGTTTTTTTTTTTTGGGGGGGGGTGAAGATTCCTTATCTAAATAGGCTTTTAGTGTGTGGGGGGGTCAGTTTACAATGTAAATTTATGCTAAATTGGTCCCTTAGTTTATGTTCAGCAGCATTCACGCTTGTTATTTTTGTTGAAAATTTGGACTTTTTTACTAATCACCGCCCAACAAAAGGCGAGAGATGTAACTTATCCATTGATCACGCCTTTTTTCAATTTGTTAATTGATCACCCCCAACACGGCATGCTGCCAAAAGACGTTGATCACGTGACGGTTTCTATTGAGTGACTAACCAGACCTGTTTCCTTTTAATTTTCTTTCGTTTGCTTTTCCTCCTGAGTATTGCAATGCAGTCTTGCGAATAGATAAAGTAAATACAGACTATATTCGTTGTTATGACACTTTTTGTTCATTACTGTCGCCGTCGAAATGTACCTTGCGAAAGCCAAAAAAAAGATGTAAATAACCACACGTTTTCCAATTCTCAAAATTACACAAATTCCAACTGGCTTGCACGCAACTGAAGCATATTTTGTTTACTCTGACGTTGACTCATTCCAGAAGACGGCAACACAGAAAAGTAATGAGAAACATTATAGATCATCCTTAATCACAAACTGTAGATTTTAATTATACATCTAATAGCCCTGTTCCGTCAGTAATACTTGCATTGATTCCTGATCACAGACAATCCCTTTTTAATTATTTGCAATGTATTTCTATATAGATCATCCTTAATCACAAACTGTGGATTTTAATTATACATCTAATAGACCTGTTCCGTCAGTAATATTTGCATTGATTCCTGATCACAGACAATCCCTTTTTAATTATTTGCAATGTATTTCGATATAGATCATCCTTAATCACAAACTGTGGATTTTAATTATACATCTAATAGCCCTGTTCCGCCAGTAATACTTGCATTGATTCCTGATCACTGACAATCCCTTTTTAATTATTTGCAATGTATTTCTATATAGATCATCCTTAATCACAAACTCTGGATTTTAATTATACATCTAGTAGCCCTGTTCCGTCAGTAATACTTGCATTGATTCCTGATCACAGACAATCCCATTTTAATTATTTGCAATGTATTTCCATATAGATCATCCTTAATCACAAACTGTGGATTTTAATTATACATCTAATAGCCCTGTTTTGTCAGTAATACTTGCATTGATTCCTGATCACTGACAATCCCTTTTTACTTATTTTCAATGTATTTCTATATAGATCATCCTTAATCACAAACTGTAGATTTTAATTATACATCTAATAGCCCTGTTCCGCCAGTAATACTTTCATTGATTCATGATCACTGACAATCCCATGTTAATTATGTTCAATGTAAGTTCATAGTAAAATGATTTACATTGCATTTCTATAATGAAATTATTTGCAATGCAAGTCCATTTCTCATCTAGTAGCCCGATTCTGACTGTAATGGTTGCAATAATTCCTGTTCACTGACAATAACATTTTTCTTATCTTAATGTATTTCTATTGTGAAATCATTTACAGTGCATTTCTACAGTAAAAGTATTTGCAATGCATTCACGTTATCCCTTTACTAGCCCTATTCTGTCAGTAATGCTTGCCTTAATTCTTGATCACTGAATATCCCTTTTTCTTATTTTCAATGCATTTCTATAGTAACATATCATACAATGCATTTCTATAGTAAAATCATTTGCAATTAATTCACATGACACATCTAAGTGCACAATTCCATCCGTAAGGCTGGCATTATTTCCTAATAACAGGCAATCACTTTCTTTCTGATTTTAAATGCATTTCTATTGTAAAATATTTCACGCATTTCCAAAATAAAATATGTGCAATGCATTTATATTATTATTAGGTCGGTTCTGTTTATGTAAATAACAGAAAGAAGAATGAAGTGAGTATATATATATATATATATAATATAATGTCAAGATGAGAATGTGACGTCATTAAAATAACATCCATTCTGATGACGTATTTTTTTACAGTGTTTCCAAGTATCGTTTGTTATTAATAGCTAAAACTTTCTTCGAAAATGGATAAAATCGGCTAAACTTTTCAATTTCCAGCTATATACTTTATAGCTAAAAATGTTATGTATACTACTACGTTACAATCCCTTTGAAATCGGACATCACAGATATGGACATAAGGATGGTGGACGCATCGTTGAAGTTGGTTTTTGTTCTTATATGCGATTCATTTCTAAAGTACAATAATTTCCAGTGCATTTCTATAGTAAAATTATTTGCAATGCATTTACACTATACATCTAATAGTCCAATTCTCTCAGTAATGCTTGTGTTAATTCCTGATCAATGAAATACTTTTTAAAAATTATTTTTGATTTTCAACGCATTTCTAAAGTGTTTTCTTTTGAAATGTATTCCTGCAGATGTATACTTAGAAATACCTTGACAATGAGAAAAAGAAGCTTGGCTGCTGCAGGTCAAACTCCACTCCTACTTCTATACCAACTGAAGATGATTACTGCAACCTTTGTATTGTATATAAAATAAACAAATTCATAGATATGCAAGACTTGTCCGTTTGGCTCAGTTGGTAAGAGAGCTACCTAGCAATCAGTTGGACGTGATTTCAAATCACGGTAGAGAAATGTTAATTTATCGGTTTGGTTTAACGTAACGAGATAGACAAAGAGTGAAGAGTTTCCTCCCCTAAATTAGGTGAGGATTGTTCTTGTTACGAGGGAAAGTCAACTCCTACTTTGACTGGGGTTGGACAAAAGGATTTTCAGTGATCGGGGGCAAAGGGATATATTCGGAATATATATTAGCGGCAACCCTTTTTATATGAGTACATTAAGTTAGGGTTACATAAAACAATTGTACAGCAGCATTATATTTTATTGACTATAAGGTTCCAACTTTCAAACCCCCTCACCCTAGGTGAGAAGGTCTGATCCAGAGGAGGTGCCCCCAACCCCAGCGGACGTCCATGCTTGTGTGCAGTGCTCAGTTAAGATTAGTCAATATAAAAACTACTGGTTGTATTCCATTGTTCCTCAATGTAATATACAACATACAATAGAGACTTTCCTGACAGAATAATTAATGTAATTAGGGGGTGTCGTTTGATGGTGCGGTTTTTAAATGAACAACCAAGTGTTTAATAACAATAACCCCAAAAAACATCAGATATTGGAGCAAGGACTGTCTGTTTAAAAGAAATTCTAGTAATTAATTCATGGACATTGTAATTCGAGCGCAAAGTTCCTTTTCTCTGCCCTGGGAGAGTAAAGCACTTCCCGTCTTTGAAATTCTGAATTGGAGTGAGGGGGGAATTAAACTTTCCACTAGAAAAGAGCAGTAAGCCTCGTAACCTTATTCAATACCCTGTTTCATCATAGAACCACTTGGCATCGTTTTTTATATTGCAACGTTGACACCAACCGCCACATTTTACCCCTTTTGCACAATATTAATTATTTTTGTACTCTTATGTTCTATTTTTCGATAGACCAACTCTGTGTGCTGTCGTTGTGTTTGGTCTGTAGAAACGAAATGCAAACGAGTCTCTGATTAATGCTTTTAGCAAACAATATAGACGAAGTCTAAGATCGAACCCACAATGTTTGTCTTGCCACTCTTTCTAAAAGCAAAAACGTCACTTGAAACTAGCGCACGAGTCTTGGTGCTACTACTTTAGTTCCTCTCATAAATCTGACTTTGTTTCTATTTGCCTAATTAAACAGCGAGCGATGATGAAGAGGCTCTGTAGGGTGTTGAATGTGTCGAGGAGGCCTGATCTATAACCCCCTACCAATCTGCTCGGGCCCTCGGGACATGGTATTCTATTGGTCAATAGTTCCTCAGACTTTTTGGAGGGCAGGGAAAACGAGATCAAAGAGCGTGGGACATCTGTCAATAACACTCATCTCTTCACTTCGGTTTTCCATTGGAGTTTCAAATGCCGTCTAGGTTTCTTGGCTGATGTCGGTCCGTGAATCCATACCGCAGTGCACACATCCACAAACGCACACTTAATCGCGCGCGCAAACACACACACGCACACACACACACTTACTTGCACTCTCACACATATACACACTAATGCTATAGTCTTGTATCAGTCTCTCTTTCTATTTCTATTTCTCCCTTTCCTCTATATGTACTCATGATTTATAGATAAAAGACAGCACACGCATTTGGACTATCAAAATATAAAACGAAGAGAGTACAACAATAATTAATATTGTGCATTGTAAACCTGCATGAAACAATTTAATAAATGCTCAGCAGGCCTCTATTAAAGTTCGATTTCATTTGCAATCACCTATCGACCACATGATCACTATTTTACTTCTGAGTTAATGCCTACAACAATCATATATGTATACACCTATCTCAACCCCAAACCCCATACATACATCCATATGCATGTATTTATTATGCATGTGTATAGATACTTGATATCTTTTTGGTTTGTGTGCAGAGAGTGATCATATATGCAATGGATTGATTTGTATGTAAGTATGTAGCTCTTTTCATATATATCACAAAAAATATTACGACATAATACTTCCATTTCTGGAAAAGGAGATCCGTCTCTTTGCTTACGGGTTGAAGAAGGCAGTAAAATGGATTGGCCGAAACGTTATGGTAACAAAGAAAAGGAAAAGAACAAAAAGAATCATCATTATCATCAGCCTTTTAACGTCAGTCGTTGGACATAGACCTTCCCTTAGATTCGCTAGATCTCTCTATCGCGGCCGTCGCGGTGCCAATATATCCTGGACCTGTCAAAATCGTCACGCCATCTTATTTTCTGCCGGTCACAATTTCGCATATGATCTCTGGTGATCCACGCTGTGAGTCGTGAACAAAAAAAGTAATCAGTTCAACATTATGAACAACTCTTGGAATGATAATGATTACTATTAAATAGTTGTTTCCCTTAGATAGAACTAGCGTTAATTTTGGGACAAATTGGGTGTTACTTATGGGACAACCTCTGTGTGTGTGTGTGTGTGTGTGTGTGTGTGTGTTTATATATATAACAAAAGGATTTATGGAACAGAATTTGATAACAAAAATTGATTTAAAAAGCGCAGCGCTAGACATCAGCTTGCTTTTCTTTATAATATGTGAAGAGGAAGAGCGAGTTTCATTCATCCGTACTTTTCATGTTTCGTGCCTCAGGCTAGAAATTAATGTAATAAATATAATCATCTTTTTTTCTTCAAATCTCATACTGAGCAATTTGCCGAACATTTGGCATTATACAGATTGTAGAAGGCCTCAAAGAATGGATCATTGAAACTTTGATAACATAAGATAGTTAAACCTTTTAGCAATGGTTGGGGTGTTTTGAATGAAGCCATGGGTAAGAAGACTCGGCGTCTAGTTTTGAAGCACAGGCCGCGGTTACACCAGACAACAAAGCTTCCTTGAGAATCAATCAAAACCATTTTTCTTTGAGACTACATTCATATTATTACGCTGGACTGATTATTTTGATTCTTGCGCGATATTGGAATCTAAAGTTAATCCTTCTCACATTCAAAACTGAAATTAGCGAATTAATACATTTCTCAGTTTTCTAATATTTCCAAAAGTTGTCCGCAACATTAATGCATATGAAATCGAAAAAAGCCCTTTCGATTCGATGACGTAGCTAATACACACACATGCGCACGCACACACGCACGTACATGCACACACACCCATGCATGCACACTCACTCCTACCGTTCTGTCTGTCAGTCTGTCTGTCTGTCTGTGCGCATGCATATATGTATGTATGCATGTATGCATGTATGCCTGTTAGAAACCGTCAACCAAAACTGTCAACAGGTTTCTTTCAGTTTTCAAGTTGGTCTGCCTGAATGGCTGGTTGGCTGGCTATGTATGTATCACGCGTACAGACCGCACCAATGGAGCTAGAGGGTTGAACATTTCAAGATTTACTCCTTATTATGACTAGAAAAAATGTTTTTTGTTTTTATTAATTGAACATTGAACCCCCCACTAAAAACCTAGGGGGGGGCATAATAGGTTTTTAGTGGTGGGGGGGGGGTTCAGTGCGCAATATAAGTTTATGCTAAATTGGTCACTATTTTGTGTCCGCTTGTTTTTTTGAAAATTCAGACTTTTTTTTAGTGATCACTGCCCAACTGAAGGTGAGCAAGGTAACTTATTCATCGATCGCCGCATTTTACAAATGTTTAATTGATCATCCCCAACACGGCATGCTGCCAAAAGACGTTGCTCGCGTGAATGTTTCTATTGAGTGATTAATCAGAGCTGTATGTATGTATGTATGTATGTGTGTGTAGCTGGCGTAACGGTTACCAGAACAGGAAATGGAATTGACAAATCGAGTTCGAATTTTGACTGAATCTTATTATGTTTACCTCGCACAAACGCCCTGGGAAGAGACATGAATCCAATTCTCCCTGCGCTCTGTCCTATCAACAGATATATTGACAATATCAGGTCACTGGCATGCCACAATGGTCAATGAAGAAGAGAGTGGGTAAATCACACTCTCATAACTAGTTTACCTCCTCAGACAGTAGCAGCAAAAATGCTGTTACCCATCCCGTAGTCAACCTTGACGTGGCCTAATATATTAGGCGTGTGCAAAAGTTCCCATCACTCTTTTTTGAAAAGTAGAAACTGAATACTCAGTTTAAAACCGCCTTTTCGCTGGTAACCTTTACACACAACACAACTCTGTGACATAATCTTGGCCATATATCTATATCTCTCGTTATATATATATTTGCGTAACATATTTTGTAACGTATTTTGATATTCGGGCGTCTATGGTTTCATAAGAGAAAATACTACATCATGAACGTATTACTTCGTAAATATTGGATCCCATAATGCAATTGTAAATTTATCTTGGTCAGTCAGAAAATATAATCAATTTTGCGCTATGATTATTAAAATAACCGGCCTGGTTAGTTACTGGTATGCCGTGTTGGGGATGATCAATAAAAAAAACATTGAAAAAAGGGTGATTAATGAATAAATCACTTTTCTCGCTTTTGTTGGGTCTTTTAAAAAAGTTCAAATTTTCAAAAAAACAAGCGTAACTAAAGGACCAATTTAGCATAAAATTACATTGTAAATTAAACCCCTTCCACTAAAAACCTATTTTGGGGGCAATTTTGAAAAGAAGGTGAAAATGTTTTTTCTAGACATAATAAGGAGTAAATATTTACATTTCTAGCTCTCTAGTTCCATTGGTGTGGCCTGTAAGCGTGATACGCACAGCCAGCCAGCCAGCCAGCCAGACTCACTTAAAAACTGAAGAAATCTATGTTGATAGTCTTGGTTAACGGTTTCTAATTGTTTGTACATGTGTGTACATGTGTGTGCAGGCATCTTGGTGTGTTAGGTATTCATAAAGCGATCTCTGCCAGAATCCTTGTATTTTAGCTATTGACCAACATCAGATTCTAAAACTTCTCATAAATAAATCGTTATACTGTTGACATTTCGATTGTATGTTTGCCATCTACTCATACATTGAAACTTTGAAGAAAAAAACCCAAAACGCCAAGCCTCCAGTGCCAGATTAACTATGTAGCCATGTAACATATGCTACGGGCTCCGCAATTTCAATGTCTAAATGCTTTCAAACTATCAATTCACATTCAGTGATTTTTCACTTGAACTATTACTTTATTACTATACTGGGTGTTTAATGTTAGCGATTTTAGCCTATTATCACCTTTAATTGGGCTTATTATTTCAACACTGTAATTAATGTGAGTGCGCTGTGTGCTACTTATACCACAGATAAATACGAACGTATTTGAAACTGAAAGCCGATGCACACAGATCAAAACGAAAAGTATATTTTAAAAATTAAGGCCCGTCCATAACATATGCTACAGGCACCGCACTAGCTTAATCCGGCCCCGCGGGCTTCTAATGCGAACACTTGTTATTTAAAGTATCTAGGCATTGAACAATCTTCGGTTAAACATAGCCTTCCCTTCTACAGACTGACCGAGCCAAATGTATATCATTATTACTAGAGCATATACACATCACCCGAGAACAGCAGCTAACGTAGCTGACTAAACATTCGTCGTCGTCGTCATCATCATCATCATCATCATCATCATCATCATCATCATCATCATCATCCATTATAAGTCCACTGCTGGTCAAAGGCCTTTCCCATCTCCTTCCATTACGACAGCGATTTCGCTGACCTCTGCCGTGTCTTACCAGCAAACCTTTCTATCTCATGCCTCCATCTTATGTCTGGTCTTTTCCTACTGCATTTACTGTCCCATGGGCACCGATTGGTTAGCCTTTTGCTCCACCGGTGGTCATCTCTTCTTGCTAAGTGTCCAGCACATCTCCATTTTTGTTTCTTAATCATTTGCATATCCTTCACTCTAATCCTCCCTCTGATCTATGTTGATCCTTTTCGATCTCTTTTCGAGTTATCCCTAGCATTGCTCTTTCCATGGCTCTCTGTGCGGTTCCAAGTTGGTTCTCAGTTCGTTTTGTTAATTCCCATGTTTCGCATCCGTAAGTCATTGCTGGTATTATGCATTCATTGTATACTTTACGCTTTAAGCACATTGGCAAGGTGCTTTTCAATATGTCTCTATTCATACGAAATGCTTTCCAGCCGATCGTTATCCGTCGTTGTATTTCGATTTCATGGTCTTTCTCTAACTTTATTATCTGACCTAGGTAAACGTATTCGTTAACCTCACCCTCTATTAGTATAAAAATCAAAATAAGGGAGATTTTGTATTCTGCTCACTCAGTTCTCAGCAAAATCTTTCGGTTCTTTGGACTTGTTATCACATACTTGCCACATGCATGTTCTTGTAAAATATTCGATTCTTAAGTAATATAAATGTTACGTTATAGGACTCGGTAATTGAGTTAATGTGGCCAGCACCGTGGTGGTGATGTCGGTCTTAATTATTGAATTATTGTAAAGGGTGGAGCGCCGAGTTGGGTATCGGGATGAAGCGAAAGCATGTAACGATGCCGCGCACCTAATGTGAGGTTCTGTGTGGCTTATGTGCCTGCTAGCCAAAGAAGGCCCCCTGTTGGCACGACCGGAGCCCACAACCAACCTTCAAACGGTCTCCCGTCGCGAGTACAGACGGCTGATTAAGTTCTTCACACAAGATGCAAAGTTGAAGTCGGAGCCGCCCTTTCGTTTTCGTCCGTTTATTTTTTTATACATAGGGCGCTGTATTTATATATCCAGTTGTGTGTGTGTGTGTGTGTGTGTGTGTGTGTGTCTTGATTTTGTGCCTGTATCAGTCTGTTATTAGAGGGAATACATGTTTACGGAATATGTTGATGTGTTTATTTGTGGTAACGTGGCTGTATTAGCGCGTGTAAATATGTGTGTCAGCGTACATGCGTGTGTCTAAATAGATTACTGGTGTGTTTCCCGGAGTTAGCATTTAACTGTTATGTATTTATATTATATTATTATTGTCATGTATTATGTGTAATTATGTATCTATTATTCATGCATTTAGTAATTGTATTTACTTAGGTATTTATGTTTTGCATTTATATTGAACTATTAATTTCATGCATTTACATGTTTACCCCAGATGCCTTGTGGTTATCGCTGGAGATTGAGTGACAGCAAGTCTCCCCAAATCCCCATCACCTTACTTGCAGGCTCCAGCAACGCAGTGGCCTGGATAGTCTATACACTTAATCGGAATTTCTAATTCGCTTACTTTCGCTTCTTTTGTGTTTTGGGCACGGTTCCAAGTGCACCAAATATTATAATTACGACCCTAACCTTCATGTTCCATACTTTTCTTAGCTCCCGAGTAGGGTTCTGGTATTTTCCCAATTTTTCGCATTGTTTTATTTTCATCCTGTGGTCTGCTCATTATTATTAATTATGTGAATGGCCGAATGTCGAATCTCCCCGACCGACGTAGCCGAATGTCCTCTTATATGCACATATGGTCAAACATATTTAATCACATATACTTAAATTCACCTGATCACGCCTTGGTTTCATTGGACTATGTTTAATATTGACGTTTAATATTGACGCGTTGCATTGACGGGTACTTCTGTGAACTTCTGAAGTCATAGTATAGAATACATTACAATACATAATGAGTAGTGTATAGGAAAAGTCTTGCCAACCACTCAAGATATTACTTCAGATGGTGGAAAATTAAAATACAATTGAGACACATGGCATATAGTGATTTGGTGAGTCGATGTAGTTGAATGGGGCTGTTTGATGGATTAGATAGTTGCATATCTTCGACTCCAGTGTTCGATTCCAGGCAAAAGCCGGGGCTTTGAATGCTGATTTGAAAACAGACCTTGTCATGCATCGAACTCAGCGGTCGATTTCCATGTCTAGAAAAAGTCTTTTTTTTCTGTTCCGCTTCATCATTTAAACAAGTTGACCGATCAATCTTTAATTTTCTTGAAATTGGGATGAAGTTTGTGCCACATATTACTTCTAAGTTCTTCCGATTTATCGGTTTTCGGGTTCTGAGCTCAAAATCTCCTTTTTAAATCCTGCAAAAACATTCATGACATATGATTACATGCACTGCATTATTAAAATAAACTTCAGTGATCCATTGCCTTATTTCCAATGCACTTATTTTTATCCAATGTTAAACATGAAGAGCAAACAGTGCAAAACAGTAAACAATTCTTAAAGAGGTCTGGTTAGTCACTCAATAGAAACTGTCGCGTGACCAACGTCTTTTGGCATTAAGCCGCGTTGGGGGTGATCAATTAAAAAATGGAAAAGGGTTACTCAATGGATACGTTATTTCTCTCTCACCTTTTGTTGGGCAGTGATCAATACAAGCGTACGAATTTAAAAAAAACAAAACAAGCGTGAGCACTACCGGACACAAATTAAGGGATCAATGTAGATTAAACTTACATTGCAAATTGAACCCATCACTAAAAACCTAATGGGGAGGGGGTGAAAAAACAACAAAACGTTTTAGACATAATAAGGAATAAATGTTTAAATTTGCAGCACTCTAGCTCGATTTGGTCCGGCCTGTACGCGTAATACATACATAACCAGCTAGCCAGCCAGACTAACTTGAAAACCGAAGAAACCTATGTTGACAGTTTTGGTGACAGTTTTGGTTGACTTATGTATTATGCATACATGAGGAAACTTCTGACTTCAAAGATTTCCCTAACATTGCGTTAAATATAGTGTTGTGAACTTTTGCATCAACATAATAATATTCTGCTTACACACGACTCTATCAATCTTTAGCTTCGCTTATCTTATATTTGTTTTATGTTCATTAATTCCAAGTTCTTGAGTGGGGCTTAATTTTCAGAAAACCTTTTTTTTTACAGTATTTATACCATTTGCACGCAACCACGATCTGTGCGTCATACACTGTTACACAGTACGCGTTTTCACTTCAAATATTTGAGTGGCCGCGCATGATAAGTACCCAACGAACCATTTTTAAGAGTTGATATTTTCGTTATTTTTAGAGCTACAACGCTCAGGTTTTATTTTTATTTTGAAGCTGGAACACTATGAATTATAACGCAGTGAAAGTGAAAGTGAAAGTAAACCGAGCATTTTAGCTCTAAAAATAATGAACATTTAAAAATGGTTCGTTGGGCACTTATCATGCGCGGCCACTCATATATACGCGGGAGTAAGGCATACACTATCCATGAAGATGCGGGTACATGTTTGTTTTCATATTAAAGTCGAACACAGCAGTTGAAGAGGTTTTGGTGCTATATTTAAAATCCTTGTCATGTCCTCATCTTAGAGGCTACTCGATGTAATCAGGTTAGTATTCTTTGACAATTGGAAAGGCTTAAAGAAAAACTTTCACTTCCTACCTCTCTCATTCATCGAACTTCTCCGTCACCAAGAAAGTCTTATTCTCTCCTTCTTGACCACTCCTTCTCTCTCTCTCTCTCTCTCTCTCTCTCTCTCTCTCTCTCTCTCTCTCTCTCTCTCTCTCTCTCTCCCTTTGATTTGTATACCCCTTTTAGAAAACTGTCTCTCTTTCTGGCTTCTCTCTTATCCCTGCCTTTCCTCTTCGGTCCCTTATCCTCTTTTTCACTTTGTGTCTGTCTTTCTTTTCTTTTTTCTCTCTTTCTCAAGACTTGCATCTCTCCATCTCTTACTCCTTCTCTCAATTTCATTCTTTTCTTTTCCCTGCATTCTCCTTCACCTCCATTCTTTCTCACTTTTCTTTCAGCGTTATTTAAAAGAGTAGCCAGAAAAGTAAACGATTCAATTAGAAACTGTCAACCAAAACTATCACCGAAACTGTCAACATAGGTTTCTTAAGTTTTTAAATTGGTCTGGCTGGCTATGTATGTATCACGCGTACAGGCCGCACCAATGGAAATTTCAAGATTTATTCCTTATTACGTGTAGAAACAAGTCTTTTTTGTTATTGTTCAAAATCCCCCCTAAATAGATTTATTAGTGGGGGTTCAATTTGCAATTTAGTTTGGTCCGGGTTGTTTTTTTGAAAATTTGGAAATTTTAGTGGCAATATAAGTTTATTCTACATTGGTCACTTAATTTGTGTCCGGTAGTCTTCACGCTTGTTTTTTTTTGTTGAAAATTCTTACATTTTTAGTGATCATTGCCCAACAAAAGGCGAGAGAAGTAACTATTCATTGATTTCAAGTTGTTTAATTGATCACCCCCAACACGGCATGCTAAAAGACATTGGTCGTGACGGTTTCTATTGATTGATTAACCAGATCTGTTTTTGTTAATTTCTTTCGTATTCAATGCTAACACTCGACTTCTATGTTCGTTCGTAATCATGTCAATGCTTCTCTTAAGAAATGGAAGGACGAGTGACACAGTAATAAGTAAGTTGCATCTTTAGTTGTGTTCGTTTATGCCTTTTTTCTATGATGAGAGCGCAAACACACTCATGCGCGCGTGCATCCACCTGCAAGCACACATGTAATTTAGATTCATGTATACATATATACGTGTTTATCTACCTTCTTTATACATAGACATACATACATATACATATACATGTATGCCTACAATATACATATATATA
>VCCN01004508.1:651634-663301 GCA_006491835.1 Architeuthis dux | reverse complement strand
TTCGTTTTGTTAATTTCCATGTTTCGAACTTAAGCCAGCACAAGGCTACAATAGATGAGCACCCAATAAGGATTGAACTCACTACTTGCTAACCATTACTCCACGGTGATAGGCCTGAGCGGAACTTTGTAAATATCATAATGAAAGCATTTTAACATTATTATTCAGGTACGATAATCTTTTAATATTAATTAGCTGGACTCGTGGAAAGTCCAAGTCTGGAGTTGACTTTGTTTTTCTACCGTAACAAGAACAAGAACAATCCTCAGGGGAATAAACTCTTCACTGTTTGTCTGTGTCGTCGGGTTAAACCAAACCGTGATTTGAAATCACGACCAACTGATTGGTAGCCGGCTCTCTTACTGATTGAGACAAACTGACAAGTCTTACATATCTCTGAATGTATTTATTATATATACAATACAAAAGTTGCAGTAACCACCTTCAGTCGGAATAGAAGTAGGAGTGGAGTTTGACCCTACAGCAGCCAGGGTTGTCATCATTACTCTCGTATATATATTTCAGCAATTAAAGTATATGATTTTGTTAAAGTAATTTATTACCTATGGAATGTATATATATTGACTATAATGACATGCAAAGGCAGATGAAACTAATATATCTGTTATAATAATAATAATAATTATTATTATTATCTTTATTTTCTTTAATGCTTCTTTTTGCACCCTGTAGAACCGGGTCCAAAATATGGTCATGGGGTGCTGTAAGGGAGTTTTTATTTAGTCGACAGCACTATGCGTAGTATGTGGGCTGTTCCGAGTAGGGCGGTCTTTTGGACTACGTGGATGTCAATGTTACCTGGGATAGGGCTTTTGTGAACTTTTCCGTTCCCTTCTTCACAAGTCCTAGAGCTCCGATGACCACTGTTATTGTTGTTGTTGTTGTTGTTGTTGTTGTTATTATCATCATCATCATCATCATCATTATTATTATTGATTACTTTGGCTATCTATCTGTATCCCTATTATAATGACAAAATGTATTGTGTTTCAACCTCACAAAAAACCTTCTAGGTTGAGTAGACGATGTAATTAATTTTATTGTATGTATATATGTGTGTGTGTGTGTGTGTGTGTATCATCATTCTCTGCTTATACCCACACCAAAGGTGTCGCGGAGTTAGCTACAGACGGGAAATTGTTAGTAAAACCCACGTCCGGCTTGCCAGGTCTGTCGAAATTTCGACCAGCTTACGGCACCTGGTATTCTCCAATGCTCACCCATCTAGGTACTGACTAAGCCCAGTCTTGCTTAACTTCAGTGATCTTACGAGAACCGGTGTATCCAACGTGATTTGGCCGTAACCCCTTAGCTTCAATCCTAGTCCTTGTGCGGACAGACATTGAGTGCGATTTGTAAAATATTGGGTATGACTAGGCGGTGGATTGAACCACGGCATACCGCATCGAAGGCAGTCATTCAACCACTGGGCTATTCATGTTATTAGAAACCGTCAAGCAAAACTGTCACCCAAACTGTCAACATAGGTTTCTTCAGTTTTTAAGTTGGTCTGGCTGACTGGCTATGTATCTATGTATCACGCGTACAGGCCGCACCAATGGAGATAGAGAGCTGAAAATCTATCTCCTTATTATGTCTACAAAAACCTTTTTGACCACCCCCTAAATAGATTTTCAGTGGGGTGTTCACTTTTTAATGTAAGCTGATGCTATATTGAAGTTTGTGTCACACTTGTCTCTTCATAAAACATAGACTACGCTATCATCAGCTTACAATGTACCAACCAGCCCCAAACACATGGTTTTCTTTACATTCTATTCTCAGAAAAAGTTCTGACAGAAGCTGCTTGAAATGTAGTACATATACTGTTTATTGCCACTTCTAATATACACAGACTACGCTATCATCAATCGCTCCATACAGCATGAACTAGGCACTTGTTTGTCAAAGTGAAAAAGTTACTTCATCATCATCATCAGCCGTTATAAGTCCACTGCTGGACAAAGGCATTTCCCATCTGTTTTCATGATGACCTATCTTGTACTAACCTCTGCCACGTCCCTCCGTCTTGTATCTGGTCTTTTCCTACTAAGTTTACTGTCCCATGGGAACCAATCGGTTAGTCTCCCCCCTCCCAATATATTGTCATCTCTTCTTGCTAGGTGACCAGCCCATCTCCATTTTTGCTGTTTTATTATTTGTATAATATCTTTCACTCTAGCCCTCTCTCTGATCCATGTTGATATTTTTCTATCTCTTAGAGCATTGCTCTTTCCATGGCTCTCTGTGCTATTCTAAGTTTGTTTTCAGCTCGTTTTGTTAATTTCCATGTTTCGCATCCGTAAGCCATGGCTGGTATTATGCAACCGTTGTATACTTTACGCTTTTAGCACATTGGCAAGGTGCTCTTCAGAATATATCTCTCCATACCAAATGCTTTCCAACCAGGGTGAAAAACGTTTTTCATGCTAAACCTTTCGTAATTACAACACATATGACTCAAACTTAGTAGAAATGAGGTCAAAAGTGGTGCCATCACGCGGTGGAAACAAACATTAAAGCAAGCTATTCAACCTGCCCCTGTGCCCAATTAGCCCAGGCCCCCGCTACGATCATCGGCACACTTTTAAAGTTCCTGGTAAACAACAGCATGAATATTCACTCACATCATTATTTTTCCGAATACATTAATCAAAGTAACACCTGCATTTGCTGTTATGTTATTCAAGAATAAATGAAAGCTTATAATCAGGACTAGTGCGATGTACATCAGTTATAATGTATATTTCTTTAAACGGCGTTTTCTGGTTCCTCAATTGCTCATTAGAAACTATGAAATATACGTTTGCTTACATCAATGGCATATGTTGTGTGTTTATGTGGGTTTTATTACACACATTCTTTTCCTCTTTTCTTTCTTTCGTTCTCTTCATCTTTCTTTCTGTCTTTTCATCCTTTTTCTTTCTCCTCATCTTTTCTTTTTTCTCCATGTTTTCATTCTTTCTTTCTTTCATCTTTTCTTTCTTTCTTTTCCTCTTTTTTCTTTCGTTCTCGCCATCTTGCTTTTTTTTGATTTCATCTTTTTTCTTTCATTATCTTCATCTTTCTTTTCTTTTTATCTTCATCTTTTCTCTCTTTTTCTTCATTTTTCCTTCACTTACACTTTTTTCTTTCGGTCTCTTTATCTTTTCTTTTTTCTCTTCGTCTTTTGTCTCTTTCTCATCATCTTTTGTCTCTTTCTCTTCATCTCTTCTTTCTTTCTTTCTTTTCTTTTCTTCTTTCTTTCTCTTCATCTTTTCTTCCTTTCCTTCACTTCCTCTTTTTTTTCTGTCGGTCTCTTCATCTGTTCTCTTTCGTTATCTTCATTTTTTTCTTCTTTTCGTATTTCCTTTCTTTCTCTTTCTCTTTTCTTTCTTTCTCTTCATCTTTTCTTTCTGACAAAAATAATTAACAATAACAAATTTATAAGACACCATCAACATTTCTTTCCTCGCTATTCTACGCTTTGGGCTTTGTGAGTCTATCTACACACGTACGCGCGGTGACATCTTAAACATTATACAAATTCATTGACGAGACTTACCAGGAAACTAAGTAAGGTTTTCCGCCAATGCTCAGCTTGTAGTGTACCGTCAACAGCCAAAGGCGAGGAATTTAGCGAGCCTTAAAATATTCTTTGGCTAAAAGAATTTGAACGCAGCAGGTGGAACCATTGGAGCACATGTCTTTGTCTAACTGGATCAAGCTATGAGACGTGTGTCGCTATATACAGTATCGTCCATAAATGAGTACACCCCTACCACTTTTTTTAATAGAAAGTTAATTTTCTTCTAAACGACATATAGCAGGATTTTATTATATCTAGTGGAACATTATACAATCAAAACGGACATTATCAGTTATTATTCATGACTAAACTGTACAGACATTGAAACTATGTCGCCAACTTATTTTTTCGTAGGGATGTACTCATTTTTGGATGGCAATATATTCATATTTTAGCAACAGATAAAAATCGTTGTGATTGTGTAATGTTCCACTAGAAATAATTAAATCCTGCTATGTTTGGTTTAGAAAATTAACTTTCTATAAAGAAAAGTGGTAGGGGTGTACTCATTTATGGACGATACTATAAATATGCAGTCGCAAGTGGCGACAAGTTAATCTATATATGCTTGTATGTTGAGCTTCGGTGTTCATAAATACAGATTTAAAGGCCTCCACACGAGTACAGGCACGTAGGTGAGAGCAGAAATGTATGTGTATATTCCTCATGTATTGCAAAATTCCCAATCATCACAATAGAATTATTGCGGGATCAATGCAACTCTGATTTTATACAGTCTCATCAATATCCGGGTTTACATTGATTTTTTAATAATAGAATCAGTTCAGACTTTTGTATGTAATAATTATACACTGATTTATTCGAACCGGTTTCTCCGTTGTTATAGTCACGACGTTTCGGCCGTTGTACCCACAACGGCCTTCTTCAGGTGCCGTATTCGGTAACATTTTGAGTATTTTCGAACCATTTTACATAATACTCGTGGGTAGATTGTTCTTTTCCCGCTGTCTATGCTAGGGAATATCTCGTATTCGTCCCTGTAATGAACCAGAGCATATGGATTTCAATTCCTGACTCCAGGATTGCATGTAACTCACTAATTTATAGCCGCTCAAAAGTATCATCATCATCATCGTCGTCGTCGTCGTCGTCATCATCATCATCATCATCATCATCATCCTTTTAATGTCCGTCGTTGGACATAGACCGTCATCAATATTCGCCAGATCTCTCTATCGCGGGCGTCGCGACGCCAATATACCCTGAACCTGTCTAAATCGTCACGGCATCTTATTTTCCGCCAGCCACAATTTCGTGATCTCTGGGGTTCCCCGTTTTGAGTCGTGATGTTCAGCGGTTGTCTGACATTCTTGCAATATGGCCTGCCCATTGCCATTTGAGTATTCTAATGGATTTTATGATATCTCTGACTCCTGTTTTTCTCTAATATACTGTGCTGTCTTGTGGTCTCTCCCTATGAAGTTGAGCATGATCCTCTCTTGTGCGCGTTGCCTGGTTCTTTACACAATGAAAAGCGAAAATCTGACTTTCAGTCTTTTGAGTGTAGGGAATGAATTGTAGGTGGGTGTAGGTGGCTAATTTCCCCATCCTTTTTTCCCCACAACGTTTCGTGTACCCCCCCCCCCAACCTTCCTCAAGTGCCTGTTGTGTTTTGGAATGTTTTCGAGTCTTGTTCCGAGGGATTACCAGCATCCCCTCTCATAGACGTCATGTCTGGTGCTTGCGTCTGTGTGTGCTTGGGATTGTTTCCTGACCTCAGCGCTAAACATGTGACACACCTGAGGAAGGCCGGAGGGTACAGGGCCGAAATTCTGTGAAGAAAAAAAGACGAGGAAATTAGTCCAAACCAACAACATACAAGAACTATGGAATAAATTGTTCCCCACACAATCCTATATTCATTAGCTAACATAAAACTTGATACAAATTTCTCAAGAAATTGTACAAAAATGTCATTATATAATAGAAATCATCAACCAAAATTGTCACCAAAACTGTCAAATAACAGGTTTCTTCAGTTTTCAAGTTGGTCCGGCTGGATGTATGTATGTATCCCACGTACAGGCTGCACCAATGGGCTAGAGGGCTGAAAATTTAAATATTTACTCCCTTATGTAAAAAAAAAAGTTCTTTAGAGGGGGGCGGGGGGTCAGTTTGCAATGTAAGTTTATGATAAATTGATCCCTAGTTTATGTTTATTCATATTTCTTTAGTGATCACTGCCCAACAAAACGGTTTCTATTGAGTGACTAAACAGACCAGTTTTTATTAGTTTTCGTCATCTTTTTTCCTTTCAGCACGACGTTCTACGCCGACCTGCTCTCCGACCTTTAAAGCAAACAACATAAAATCAGAAGCTCTTTCTTGAAGCAGATTTTATACTGTTTACTTCAAGGGTCGAAGAGTGGGTCAACCTGGAATGTTGTGTTAAAATTACAGATTAAAGAAAATCCAAATTAACCATGAAAAATACTTCTTAGAATCATTTTCGGTAGATTGTGTAGCGCCAGTCTTTTAGAGTTTTGGTAATTAATTGTTTTCCATGAAATTCTATATCTATTGACTGGCTTAAAACTTGACACGAAGCAAAACTCTCAAAAAACACATACTGTACAAAAATATCATTAGTTTTTTTTGTTGTTGCTTTTTATCATAAAGTTCTAGACCGACTACACACCGACCTTTAAAGTAAGAAACGTAAAATCAGCATTGGTTAAGGCGTCGTTCATGCAAGACAAGCTCCCTAGATATGTGATGGGACTTAACGTCTTGTCAGTAGTTATTTACTCCGATGTTACGCTGTTTACTTTAACGGTCGAAGAATATGGTGATAAAAATTGCAATAGGACGAAGATTAATTGAAATCATTAATAACAAAATAAACTTCGTCTTAGACTCTCAAAATCAGCTTAAGGTTATTGTATAAGAATTTATACGTTATGAAATCATGCAAAACATCAGCATTTCTGAGCAAGAACTGAAACGTATTCTGAGCATTCGTTTGAAACATACGTACTATATCAGTCTGAAGAATATCCATCCATTTAACATCAACAAAAATAGCCTATCCAGGAAAATGGCGCCTTAGTATTCTTCAAAGTACTGTTCTTAGGACATCATACACTTATACCAGCACCCTTTCCATTTTCAGAACAGTCTGCAAATTCCTCTTTCGGGATCGCCATCAGCTGCTTCGTTACGTTCACGGTCTGAAATCTCCTTCCTTTCAATAGAAAAAAGACAGAAGTTGCAGGGAGCCAAATCTGGACTACAGGGGAAAGTGGGGCAGACAGCCCTGAGTAATGCGATGCTATGCCAAAAACCCTGCATGAGACGTGGATAATGTGAATGCGACAGTTACACAGCACACAAGCGTACTCAATGTACTGAGGTACCGACTGAGTAAACCACGGGAGAGTGCCTGTTCACGCATACGCAGTAAGGTTCCGTCTGGTTTGATTCCAAGTTACATCTAGGCGGTACAATCAAGTCTGGAGATCAGATTTAGTCATCTTAAACAAAGAAAAGACAGGTTGAGATAGATAGACTGACAGACACACACACACATATATATATATATATATATATATATATATATACATACATATATTGTGTATTTAGGCAGTAATCCTTCATTAATGATTGTCTGGTTAAATACGACGGACAAGGAAAACCTTTTCAACTTTTCGGTTAATCTTTCTTGTTTACACACAAAAGAACGTATGTCCGGATCCAAAGTATATAGATATTGTCCAAACGATATATTTGATCGAGCGTTTTCGACTGTACGTTCAACCATTTTCGAGATCGTGAAAACTGTAATGTTATTGTTTTGCACTGTTCAAATAGTGTCCAAAGTAAATTGGGCGTGAGCCATTGGTTGGTTGAGGTGGCGTCACTCGAATTTAACCAGACAAGCATGCATATATATGCATATATATATATATATAGAGAGAGAGAGATAGATAGAGAGAGAGAGAGAGAGAGAGAGAGAGAGAGATGGGGGAGCGGGTGGTATAGATAGATAGATAGATAGATAGATATTAATCCAAGCTCAAATTGGCAAAAAAATCTCATTTGTGGGGCACCGCTTTCAATGGCTACTGTACCACGAAAATACAGCAATACCTTGAATAGTGCGGTTTCGATTAGGACGGCTTTTGATGTAGTACGGTTACGATATTGCTGTTCAAATTAATGTAAATAAGTATAAGCTGAGAAAAAACATACATTAATAAATAATAAGACTTTGAACAGTGCGGACAATTTTAGAACGAATTAACCGCACTAATCAAGATATACCTGTATTTATAGAAAACGGTGAAATAGACTAAAATATAGAGTCAAACAGAAGCAACTTGTTATTTTTGGTTTGCTTCACTCACCTGGTATGTCTATTTATTGTTGCCCTTCTTCACCTGTCATATCCTTCTGTTTCCTCCTTTTACTAAGAGGCATCTTCTGCTGCGTGTGTTGTGTCTGTTGACTGCTAATAAACGTCCAGTAGGACTGACCACGTCCGTCTGTATTGACCTTCGGAACGCCATAGCATCTACCACTCGAAAACTGAACCTACTTGGATGCTGTCACAGCGACAAGGCTTCATCCTCTTCTTCTCTCAACTCTCCACAACTCCAACGTCATCTACTCTCTGTCTCTCTTCTTAACCCTTTATTTCTGTTTCTATATTTCTTTCACTCTCTTTTTTTAGAAACCGTCAACCAAAACTGTCAACATAGGTTTCTTCGGCTTTCAAGTGAGTCTGGAGGGCTGGCTTGCTGGTTATCTATGTATGTCTGCTGTGTTACGGGTACAGGCCGCACCATTGGAGCTAGAGGGCTGGAACAATTACTCCTTATGTTTAAAAAATAGTGTTTTAGTGAGGGGGTTCAATTTACAATGTACTTTTAAGCTAAATTGGTCCCTTAATTTGTGTCCGGTAGCGATCACGCTTGTTTTTTTAAAAATTCGGATCACCGCCCTACAAAAGGCGAGAGGAGTAACTTATTCATTGATCAGCCCTTTTCCAATTTTTTAATTTCTTTCAGTTTTCAAGTTGGTCTGCCTGGCTGCCTGCCTGGCTGGCTGGCTATGTGTGTGTGTATCATGCGTACAGGCTGAACCAATGGAGCTAGAGGGCTGACAATTTAAAAATTGACTTGTTTTTTGAAAATGTCTCCCCTAAATAGGTCTTCAGTGGGGGGGTTCAATTTGCAATGTAAGTTTTTGCTAAATTGATCCCCAGTTTGTGCCATGCCGTATTTATAGTTTAAAAATGCAGACAACAAAGGGCGAGAGAAGTAACTTATTCATTGATCACCCATTTTCCCAATGTCCTTTATTGATCACCCCCAACACGGCATGCTGCCAAAAGACGTTGGTTTCGTGACGGTTTCTATTGGGTGACTAACCAGACCTGTTTGTTTCTTGTTTTATTTATATCTATCTATCTATCTATTTGCTTGTTTGTATGCGTGAGCGTTAAGATAGAAAATTTAATTATCGACGGAAGGCATTCAGTTTCCTCAGTTTCTGATACTTATCTCGAAGTCTTTCTCCCTCTTTTGTAATTTCTGTGCAGCAAAAATAAATCAATGAAAAGAAATAACTGATAATGCACTTTCATAACACTATCGCCAAATCTGAGCCAATGTTTCTTCAGGCTTCAAGTAAACGTCGTCTGTTTTTCCGCTCACAAACACAGCGATATCTTATTGATACGAACTGATCAGTCGTAGACCCGGACAAACAACCCTGAATTCAAAAGACTCGCACGAAAATATTATTACCAGGGGCATAGCTGGATATTTTAGAGCCCTGAGTGGGTGGCTTGGCTCCTTTAGCGCCTCCCTCTAACATTTAGTGAGATTTGTTAATGTATAATTTTAGTAAAAATCTAGTAAGTGAACTATTATTCATCAAGCTTTTGGAGGCCCCCTCCATTGAAGGCCCCCTCCATTGAAGGCCCCCTCCATTGAAGGCCCCGGGTCGATTTAAATTGGATCCCCTAACCCTTTCCTCAGCCACGCCCTTGATTATTGCACAGACTCAGCTTTTAAAAAGTTTCCAATTAATTATGTATATTGAGGTACATATTTGTTATATACTCTGGCAAATTTTGTACAGAGTCATTCTATACGTTTTAAGTACGTAAAACTAAAATAAACACATTTGGAAACTTTCAAGTCTACCATATTACTTATAAAATAAATCTGACAACGTTTTAAAATAAGTAGCAATAGTTACACATCAGCATCTCCGTACTAAGTAACCCCAGCATGTTGCCAAATAACGGGTGTATTTGTAAACGTTTTCGTTTAAAATACTTCTCTTAAGAAATAAAACATTAGTTCAAATAGTATGGCGTGTCCGAGGAATACACTAGTATATCCGTTACGTAACTGGGTCTAAACCCATATGAGCAAGTTATCTAAAATTGCGTTCGCAAAGCTCAAATATTCAGCTTGTGACTATCAAATGGAAGTAAGTTCTTTTGTTACATTAGAAGCAATAAAAAAGATATAAAAGAACTGTCGGAGAATTAAAGAAGAACATCATTTTTCATAAAAATTTGATATATTTCTATAAAAAAGTGGCTTGTTCAGCCATTTTATCATTTTTTTACTTACGTTGCGATTGACCGAGTGGTTAATGGCACGGAGAATGGAATCGGCGAGCCAAGTTCAAACTCCGGCTGAGACAGTTTGCGTTCACTTTGCAATAATGCCCTTGGGAAAGGCATGTATCCACACATACCCCCTTCCAACACGTCATAAGCCAGCGTAGCAAGATATGGCCCATCACCGCCCCCGTGTCTTACACTTACTTGGGGAACGCCTATGTCCAACGACAGATCTTAAAAGGTTGATTAAAAAAACACAACTTATTTTATATTCTGAGACAACAAATTATCACTCGAGAAGCGATGAAAAAGACAGCAGTGCTTTACGACTCACAACGTGGATCCACAGAGATCATATGCGAAACTGTGACCGGCAGAAAATAAGAAAATACGATTTAGACAGATTATGGCGATATCGGCGCCGCGATACCCTCGATGGAGAAATCTGGCGACTCTTGAGGAAGGTCTATGTCCAACGGCGGACGTTAAAAGGCTACTGCTGCTGATGATGATGATAATAATGATGATGATTATAAGACCCAAACGGCATTGCAAGTCTCGGATATTCAGTAAAAACTGTTCACGTTTCTTTTACTTGATCCTCTGCCTCGATTCTCTTGGTTTGGGCGTTTGTGCGTGTCTGTGACTCAGCATCTCATATCTATCCATGCAGATCATATCAATAAACTGCAAGGGTTTGGAGATGGCAGACATAGAATGCCGACCGACTATGCCGTTCATCTACGCCTGGTTAGTTCTTCCTTCGCTTTCTACTTAGCAATTCTCCCCAAGTTGTTTATAAAATCAGGTATATAAAAAAGAATCTACTTATAGAGATCGCACTATCTTTCTGGTCCTATCGACTTTAATTTTTTTTTCTTTTCTTTTCGTTTCTTCCGACTTTTTTTTATCTCCTTTTCTTGCCTGGCGTGTAAACTAAGAAATAAATAAGTAGTTAAGACAGACAAATCATACTTTCTTCTTCGCCAGCGAGGGAGATCGGAGCAAAGAAGAGTCAATTAACGTCTGAGATGATTGCTATGTGTTGCCCGGGCGCGGATGACTACCACGTGGAAGCAATGCAATTATTTCCATCAAGATCCTTTCAATTTCTGTCGGAGCACAACAACACTAAGAATGCGTGCCCCCAGACTGCCGAAGAGTCCAGTGAAAAGTGCGTAATGCTTTACGTTGGGTTGACTGTGCTCACCTTTTCTTTTTAGCTCGTTTGTATATTCGCTTTTGTTGTACTTTTGAAATATGTATATGGACCTTTCTCGGTTTATGGCCATTGGAAACGCTAACGGCTTTTTACTTGTACAAATCAACACCCACAATTATCTACTTTACAAATGTATATGCACAAATATGTATTTTACAAATGTACACCCATATGTGTGTACTTTACAAATGTACACCAACAAGTACGTACTTTACAAATGTACACCCATATGTGTGTACTTTACAAATGTAC
>VCCN01004508.1:551527-561908 GCA_006491835.1 Architeuthis dux | reverse complement strand
TTGACTCCGGAGCAGCCAGGCTTGTTCTATTACTACTACTAGTACAATTTATTACATGCCTTATTATTTCAGTTAATATTATCACTGCTATGAAGAATGATAATATTAAAATCTGTCAACTCATTGTCAGCACTGGAAAGGGTGAAGGTGACAGAAATTGTGTTGTTGTCACTTTTAATAAAAACGAAACCCCAGTTATCAATGCCCTAAAATTTCTCTTTTCCCTCATTTTTTTCTTTTTTACTATTCAAATCCTACAATATTTATTAAATTTGCGTCTGAAAGCAAAGTTTTCATTTATGGCTAATTTGTTTTTGATTCAGTCAACGCGTCCAGACCTCACGTCATTTGTTAATGACCAAGGATTTTACCAGCGCCAATGTCGAGGACATGATGAAGGATTTGGTGACAATCCGGGTTTGCCGCTGCCTCTTGCGACTCAATTATCCCCTTTACAGACTCCAACTGCCAACACTTGTTTGGTATCACCTGCTCTCCATCCATTATCTCCTAAGTAAATAAACTAGGTGCCATCATTCTTCTCTCTTACCGTCACAAATTGTTTGACAGCAGAGTTGTTTTTCATAATTTCATTTATATGATAGAAATAACAACAACAACAATATAGAAACTAAGAATCAAAACACTACTACTACTACTACTACTTCTACTGCTACTACTACTACTACTACTACTACTACTAATAATAATAATAATAATAATAATACGTAGTAAGAGATATGATAATGATGATAAGTATTGATAATAAATAATGTTAGATATAATATATATTGACAAAAATAATAATTAAGAGTAACAACAACAAAATGCGAGTATGGCGATTTGGGAAAGGGTTTTCCACGTCTTTTCAGTTCTTAGGTCGGCGGGGCCTGAACGTGAATATCCCTAATGCCTGCGCAATGGAGTTTTAAGGTGGAGTGCAACGTGCGCATGCCGACCCCACCCTTTAAACCAAGGGTTTGTGTGCTATGGTCCACACTATGGTCGACCCGACCATTTAAACCATGGTTTGTGTGCTATGGTTTATATATTGTTGTTGTTTGAGCAAGACTCCAACGTCGTAGGATTGACAGGAGTTTCCTTATCCTAGCAGATGCGAGCTAGATATGGTGGTCTGCCGCCCCTTTGCGGGATTGTTCCGACAGTAAAGTTGACTAGTGTTTAAACCATATGGACGTGGACATTCCGTAGTTTATAATAATACACAGAATATGCCAATAATACTAAATACTGATTGATACATAAATAAATGTAAAAATAATATAATATATATTGACGTATAATAATAACTAACTGGACCCGTGGAAAATCCACGGGTGGTGCCAATAAAATATCACCATTACTCTTGCATATATATTTCTGAAATTAAAGTAAATGGTTGTGTTCGATTAATTTATTACTTATAGGATACTTATAGGATATATGAGGTCGGCCCGGAGGATATCCAGCCATTTTGAATATGTTGATGACCGATTATGCGGCCTTGATGTAACAACCAATCAGAGGGTAAATTACTGGGCATGCGTGAGCAGACACTCTCCAGTGGTGTTACTCAGTAGGTAGTTAGACACCATTGAATGAGCTTGTGGTTTTATACCTTTTCAACTATACCTTATATACCTTTTCAACGTTTTGGTTAGAACGTATGTCTATAGATATTGTCCAAACGATATATTTGATCGAGCGCTTTTGACTGTACGTTCAGTCATTTTTTAGATTTTGCACTGTTCAAATAGTGCCCAAAATTAAATTGGGCGTGAGCCATTGGTTGGTTAGGACGAGTGGTGGGCGAATGCATTCTTTGTATGGAAGGGGGTTTCGGTTGTTTAGTTATTGACTACATTTAAAACTCCCTGTCCATGGCCATAGAAGATTTTGTTGAGGGTTGTTTTTTTAAATTTTATTATAAGCGCTTCTAGTATCGCAAACCTGAAAAAGAAAGTTGAAAAGGTATTCCTTGTCCGCCGTATTTAACCAGACATGCATTAATGAATGATTACTGCCTAATATAATCCGTATTCATCAAAATGCCACACATTGGTGTCAAAATAATTCCGTAGACCGTGGTTTTCGGAGAATGCTCGATACCTATGGTAGAGCGGTAATATATATATATATTTTCTATTGATCCACAACAAGTTGTACATTCAGTTGTACAATCAGTTGTACAATCAGTTTCACTCTCAGGATTATTCAAGACCCACTTGAATTATTCAAGACCCACTTGAATAATCCCGAGAGTGAAACTGGTTGTACAACTTGCTGTGGATTAATAAAAAAATATATCATTTATATGTATATATGAAACGTTTTCTTATGAATGTTAAGTAAAATGTTGGTCTTTAAAAATAAAAGTGCCCAAAGGAAAATAAAGCGAAAATACAAATTCTAGAAAGAAAACGAAAAATGGAAAAAGGAAAACAAAAAAATAGAACGACAAAAAAAGGAAGGTAAGAAAGAAATAAGACAATCTCTTGAGATTATTTTCGGAAGAGATAATATTGGATTAAGGGAACTGCCCAAGCTACAAATTGGAATAGAGTCTCGTCATCGAAAACAAACGTGTTCCAGTTGAACCGGCGCAAGAGAACTTCGTGCAGCGACAGCGGTGATAATTACAGATTATCTGAAAGTAATAACTTCTCTAACCTCGGCCCGGGCAAGACTAAACTCATTCGGCCCAAACTTAATCTAAACAAAATCATTTCCTATTAAAAATGATTTAATCCAATCCGCTATAATACGATCAGCCTGCAAAACAGAGCGAGTGCTAATCAAGTTCGCTGTCGACCGGGGGTTAATAGTACACTGAGAAAACTTTATTTAATTTCAACATAACATAAACCCACCGACTTCCCTACTTTGTCTTTCTTTCTTTGTTTGTTTCTTTGTCCCTCTCTTTCTTTCTTCTCGATAATACACCACGAAATGACCGGAACATTATCGGTCACAAAATTTAATTCTCTTACAAAGTAATTAGGTCTTGACTTAATTCACTTTAATTATTTCCTTAATCGAACTAAGACGAGATGGGAGTGTAGAAAAATTCACAAACGAGATCTACACAAACAAGTTTTCTTTGGTTTGTACTGTAAGGCGGCTGAAAATGAAAACATCGTTACTTATAGGTAACCTATTTTGGTCTCATATTTCCTGAAGGCTTTTTTATTTCTTTTATGTTATTTTACCAGCCACTGCGGTCAAATCACGTTAGATACACCGGTTCTCGTACAATCACCGGAGTTGAGGAACGTCGAGCCTGGTCAGTACGTAGATGTGTGACCGTTTAGGAATACCAGGCACCGTAAGCGAGAATGTTGAATGAGTGACACCACTTTGGGTGCTGGTCACCTCTAAGTCTATTTCACATATCGCAAGTCGAGACAAGAGAAATTGTGAAATGGGAAGCCCGGGCAGGGACGGCTGATGCTGTAGCCAACGCAAGGGCACTAGCTAGCGTACTAGTGGCTGAGAAAAACGAGAAGATCCTTATCTTTAGCGTCTACTGCAATTTCATAAGCCGGGGTAAGCTTGAATTGAATTGCCATAAGAATATTGAATCTGTCCTACAAGTCGTAAAAATCACGCTATTCCATTTCTTACGTTGTCTGAATTCTTAGATAAATAAAGTTAATAATGGAAGCACTTTATCTAAGAATCCAGTCAATGTACGATTATTGCCACTGTTAGCGTCCATGTAAGACGAGCTATTGAGAAACGGGATACGTGTTCAAGTCAAGTCGTAGAATGGACAGATCAACATATAAAAGGGTGCAAGATGCCTTGCCACCCGGAAAGATTAGGCTAACATAACATTCCAACACACAATTTTCCCATTCAGCTTAGTTCCGTACTAAGCTGAGATAAGTACCGTATATTTTTTAATATAAGTCGATGTTTTTTTTTACCTAAAACGTAGCCTAAAATTAACACCTCGACTTAGAGTCAAGTCAGTCATGAAGAAAGGACAAAACCGTAGTGGACAAATGTCCAAGTGAGCGATAATAATGGTCCAGCACAGCTTTAAGAAATGTGGAATCAGCAACGCCATGGATGGAACAGAAGATGGCATCTTGTGGCAAGAACAATCGTCAGAAATAATAAGAATATCCCTATGACGACGTCATGACAGAAGAACAGGCGCGACAGTGTGCCGAATCTGATGAAGAAGACTTCTATGGATTTGAGTTAACTGCTTCTATATTGGTTTGTCAATTTTTCTTTTTGAATAAATAAAGATTACGTTTACAAGTTATCATTTATTTAGTCGGTGTTCAATAAAAAAAATATGGAGCCAACTTGTAAGTTTGTTTTTGTTTTGTTTTTTCTCGCTAAGGCGAAATCATCAAATGCTTAGATTATGGTTTGAGTCTCGACTTATATTCGAGTCGTCCGATTTACTTAGCTTTTCTACTCTAATTTGACCTCGTCTTATAATCACGGCCGACTTATTAAAAAATATACGGTAAATAGATATGGCATACTTATTAACATTAAATAGAGACATAAAAGTAAGCAAGCTTACACTACTGCTAGTGTAGTGAATTCAATTCTCACTTGGCAACCCATGTTATTGGGGTCTTCTGTCAGACTAATATAAGCTTAAAATATATATACATAAACAAAATGTTATACTGTAGTATACGGCCTTCTGTTCAAGAATCTTTGAAAGGAATTAAAAATGGATTGAAAGGAATTATAATTTAATGAAAATATCAAAATTGAATCACTTCTTCCGTAGCCTATTGTCCACACTTCCACAAAGTTTCATTGAAATTCATTCAGAACGTTTGGAGATATCGTGTGGACTGTTATGGGCGTATACATAAATGTATGAACAAAAAAACAAGAAAAATATCTCTCAATCCAAAAAAGTCATGGATCCGCCCCTAAATTTACCCCCCTGCCCAAACTTCCAAGAAATTAAATTGAAATTCATTGAGTACTTTTGGAGATATCGTGTGGACAGACGGAAAGACAGACGGAAACATGGACACAACCAAATACCTCTCCGTTGTTAGAGGAAACTACAAGAACGAAAATATAGTATCAGCCTTTGTATAGAGTTAGCACATCATTTAAAAAAGCAATAAACAAAACGTTATCTTATTTTTAGGGTTAGGGCTAGGGTTTGGGTTTCCTTTTCTGACAGAATGAGACCTTTACGTAGGCATCTAAGAATCGGTCGGTATTCACCTTTGTGGTCACGCCTCCGTTTTCCTTGTATTTCACAACCACATTTATGGTAAGAAGTTTCTACGAAAAAAAATAACATTGTGATATAATTCTTTGGCAAGCAGTGTTGGATGAGGGTGTTACGCTTAGAATTAAACGGGCTGAGATCGTGTAGTGTAACACTTATCGCGTCTGAGTACCAGCTGAGTACCAGTCTAGGTTGGTAGAGAGCGCAGCGTCGATTAGTAGAGCGCGCACAATTCAATAGACCAGATACTAACGTAACACTTTGCATTCTTGTGATCATGTGACAGATTGATTTAAGCTTAGTAAATAACTAAATAGTTGAATGTATTCGCTTATACAAAATAGTGAGTATAATACAGTCTAATTAACAACGTTAATTAGTTGATTGGCAGATATTTTGAAAAGTGTCATTAAAAGAAACCAGTCAACTTCTGACGGGAATTATTTTCCTGGATGCTTAGAAGAGGCCGGTGTGTATTACATCAAGTACACAAAATGATTCTTCAAGCTTGTTTTGTGTTGACCTGAACCACATGCTAGTATTCCCTTCAATACTATTATTCCTATTGAACCTAGATCTTTGGTCCACGTAATCAACGATAAAGTGTGCCTTGAAGAGCGATGCAAGGGGGCGGGTGTTGATGGGGCAAGGGGAGATAACATTTGGTTGGATTTTATTGGAAGGCTCCAATGAATAGCTTTCGTGAAATAATATTTAAGTGTCATAGCGCTCGGCGTTTGAAAAAGGTGTGGAGGAGAAGTCTTGGGTTTGTCAGTAGAGGAAGATGGGGGTTATAGGTCGAGTATTTCTTGCCCGTTGGACAGTTGGGAGGTTAGCACAATAGGCAACCGGCAAGGGATCTCGTTCGAGCCTGCTGCCGAGGTGAAGGAGCGGTACGACTGTCAGAAATATCGATGACGACACTAAATCTGTCATTGCATGAAGAAACGCGAAACATTTCGCTGCAGGAACAAAATTCGATGGGACAGGCGGTGTTTAACAAGAGAACATAATGTATCACCGCTTCAGCCGTCTTCGATGACGCCTTGTTGGACAGAAAGCGTCCTGGACTGCGTATAGTGAAAGGGGATGAGAAGTGATAAAAGAAAATGTGAGAGTTTGTAGTTCATAGAAAGGGTGGTATGGAGAGATGCAGAGAAAACAGATGGCCGCAATAGAGAGTAAGGAAAGAGATGGCCGTAATAGAGAGTAAGGAAAGAGATGGCCGTAATAGAGAGTAAGGAAAGAGACGGTCGTAATAGAGAGTAAGGAAAGAGATGGCCGTAATAGAGAGTAAGGAAAGAGATGGTCGTAATAGAGAACTGGAAAGCACTCAGAGAGCGCATACCCCTGTCAACGCAATTATCAGGCGGAGTAATTGGACCCAAAATTTAATCACCCCCTTCATGGACCATTGCCCGCCCTTCCACGCAATTTCATTGAAATTCATTGAGAACTTTTGGAGATGTCGTGTGGATGGTCATGAGCGTATACATATGAAAAGAAAACGGGAAAATATCTATCAAAGAAAGATTCCTGGATCCGCCCAAACATTTGAGCAACTCTTTCTTCCGCAAAATTTCATTGGAATTCATTCAGTACTTTTGGAGATATATTCTGGACAGACAGAGGGAAAAGACGGAAAGACAGACGGACGGAAAGACGGACACGACCGAATACATATACTTCTCCAACTTCGTTGGTAGAGGCAAATAAGGAAAGAGATGGCCATAATAGAGAGTAAGGAAAGAAATTGGCGTGATAGAGAGTAAAAGTGGAGTAAAATAGTAGGAAGAATGTGTTGCGCCAATCTTCCAACTAGAAAGTCAACATATTCATGTATTTCACACTGGTACCAGTGGGAAAGGCACAACTATCTCCACCACGAGCCAGGTCACTTCTGTATACAGCAATACCTTGAATAGTCGGTTTTGATTGGTACAAGTTTTGATGTAGTACGGTTACGGTATTGCTATACAAATTAATGTAACTAAGTATAAGCTGGAAAAACAAACACATTAAATTATAGAGAGACCTTGAACAGTGCGGTTTTGAACAGTGCGGTTTTGAACAGTGCGGATCGAATTAACCGCACTAATCAAGGTATACCTGTACTTACTAAGCTAAAATAATAAATACGTATATAAAGGAAACTGAAAAAAAAAAGAATGAAAGTGATATAGCAGGATGGGGAAAAATGAAATACGTATAGAATGAGTTCTGTCTTGGTCGCCTCGATAGTTATATATTTCTCACTGATCGGTGTTCAAGCCCAGGGAGAAAAGACGATTTTCAATGCTTATCTGTCGTTCCTTATCTGAAGATTAGCGCAGCACAACCTTCCAACACCTAATTATCTTCTATTTAACCTTGTGTCAGACAAAGCTTAAGAGGGTGAAATGTTGAGCTTTAGGCCTTCTTGGTGGCTGAGATTAATGCAGCACAATCATCGGTGCTTGTTACCTTCATTGGACCCAACTTTGACACGTTCCAAAAGGTCAGTTTTTTCTGTTACACCGGGTTAATTAAATTAAAACTACGCATTTATTTATTTTGTCTAAAAAAGGGCACAATGTTGGGAAGGTGGTCCCGATTGTAAATTGTAAAGTTCTACACACTCGCACACTCGATGTTTAACCTCGAGTGAACGAGTGTGTGGAAAATTCATGAAAGAAGAACAGAAGTTAATACATACATTATGTTGCTATTACTTTGAATGAATTAAATTGTTTATATCTGTAGACATAATTAATTAGTAATAAATATTGTATAGCCGACGACACCCGGTGTATCACAAAGAAGTGGCCCTTTGGAACGAGTAACACTTGGGTCCAATAATGGTAACAAGCGCCCAATCTTCCTCCTATTTTGATCCCATGCCGTACTAGGGTAAGCGTAGTAAATATCAAAATGCATATGAAAGGCAAAGTTAGCTGGAAAAGAAATGAAACTAGCAGTTCTAATGAGGTAGAATTTAACTTAGAATATAAGCGAAAATAATAGTAAAAGAAATCATTTAAAAAATCTAAATTGTATTTTAAAAAAAGCTACTACTTACAAATGTCCAATATTAACTATTAAAAACAAAAAAATTAAATTAAATACAAAGAAAAATATGCATAGACGACTGCAAATAGAATAAAGAAGAAGAAAAGCTGTGTTTATTTACACGACATTAAATGAATATTTACGGTGTTGTCTGCTCTTGTAATGAAGTAAGAAAGAAAGAAAAACATGCGTAGATGAAATGCGAAGAGAAAAAAAGCATATATAAACATTCTATTTCTTTCTCCCGTCCATAAAAACGTTCTCTGTTCTATACGAATATTTTTGAAACACTTACAGACGCTTACTACGTCACAACTCTACTGGACATAAAATATGTGTTCTGTTTAGAATTATAATTTCATTGTGAATCGGAATTTTCAAAAAAGAAGGAAAGATGGCCTATGTTTTATCCCGGGGTTTAGTTAATATCAATAATAAAAACAATCAGACTCCTGGGACTTATAGTTTGGCTGTGATGCTCACTGCAGACAGACAGACAGACATACAACGTCACATAAAAATAGCGACTTTTGCATTTTATTAGAGAGGAAAACAAGCTGCAAAGAAAGAATGGACAAGAGAAATGAAAAGGATCCAGTGTTATAACGAATTGGCAGTTAACACGGATCAGAAACCAAAATCTACAAAAATGACTTTTTATTACCTTTTCAGTCTCATCGTCATCAGCCATTTTAAGTCCACTTCTGGACAAAAGCCTTTCCCATCTCCTTCCATGACGACCTATCTTGTGCTAACCTCTGCCATGTCTTACAGGCAAACTTTTCTATCTCGTCCCTCCATCTTGGGTCTTTTCCTACTGCGTTTACTGTCCCGTGGGCATCAATCTGTTAGTCTTTTCCACTATCTATTGTCATTTATTCTTGCTAGGTGACCAGCCCATCTCCATTTTTGCAGCTTAATTTTTCTCTCTGATCCATGTTGATCTTTTTCTATCTCTTAGAGTTAACCCTAGCGTTTCTCTTTCCGTGGATCTCAGTGCTATTCTAAGTTGGTTTTCAGCTCGTTTTGTTAATTTCCATGTTTCGCAACCGTATGTCATGGCTGGTATTATGCAGCCGTTGTATACCTTTTTGTTTTTTTTTACTTTACTTTAATAGATCTTTGAGTAGGGGGTTCAATTTACAATATACGTTTATGCTAAACTGATTTCACATTTGCTATTAAAAATTCAGACTTTTAATGATCACGGCTCGATAAAAAGGAGAGAGAAGTAACTTATTCATTGATCACTCCTTTTTCCTATTTCTTACTTGATCACCCCCAACACTGCATGCTACCAAAAGACGTTGGTCACGTGACGGTTTCTATTGAGTGCTTAACCAGACCTGTTTCTTCTGATTTTCACATCTGGTCATGAGAAAGTTTTTTTTCGCTAGCACGCTATCCAAGTGACTTTGACAATGATGAAGGATTCGACTTTCTCATTATTCTTGCGATAAATTTAATGGTCTCTTCAGATTGATCTGACCATTTTCTTTCTCTTTCACTCTTACCCAGCTATTCAATGTTTCTACTACTCATTCTCAATCTCTTCTTATATGTGTTCGCACGTTTACACTTTCTGTCTGTCTTTCTTTCAATGCGGCACTCTTTTGTGAAAGTCCAGGGCAAAGTCAGGAGCTGACTTTGTTTTGGTACCATAACAAGAACAACGATAACAAGAAAAATCCTCACCAAATTTAAGGGAGGGAAAATTGACATTCCCCTACCGTGATTTGAAATCACGACCAACTGATTGGTAGGCTGGACTCTTACCGACTGAGCTAAATTGACAAATCTTACATATCTACGAATGTATTTATTATATATACAAAAGTGTCAGCAATCATCTTCAGTTGGAATAGAAGTAGAAGTGGAGTTTGACCCTGCAGCAGCCAGGCTTGTTACTTTTATTTTCTGATAGCCTTTGGTTACATGGTCAAAACCAAGACGTTTGCATCAATTGCCAGTGTACGACTGTCCTTACTCTGTCGTGCCTATTTTTATATTCCTTTTGAGTCAGCTTGCTTCCTTCATTTATGATGTGGTTCACAGTCTCATGTTTTTCTCCACAGAGGCGATTATTATTATTATTATTATTATTATTAT
>VCCN01004508.1:464425-475260 GCA_006491835.1 Architeuthis dux | reverse complement strand
CAGACACACAGACACACACACACATAAATTCAACAAACCCTATGGAATTAGTGAGTGTTATTGAAATGGTGCATAGCCACTAACAATGTCTTGCTCATTAAAACGGACAGACTTTGAATTTCGTCATTTTCTCGTCTTCTCCGCTAATCAACATGATCTTAGGCACTCGAAATTAGGTTCCGAAGCGCCGAAGCTTCCTCATAGATAATCAATTGAAGTTTAATTCATTAATTAATCATATTATTCATATTAATTGATCGTATTAATTTTATCAATTAATCGTATTGATTACATGTTGCTTGCCATAACAGGTTTTATAAACCATGACCCGATCATTAGTGACGTGTAGATCTGGGAGCCCACGAAAATGATTAGCACAGATCACACATAAAGTTGTAAATATAATTGAATTATATCTGTGTGTGTTTATGCCAACAAACAATTTTTTCAAAGAGCTTGATTTTTTGTTTTCCTTCTTATTTTTTCTGAGTAATCAACTATTTCTTTCCCACAATTAAAACAATGTTTTATCAGTAGAGCCTAATCAAAGCACAATTGATTCCAGTGCCTAATTAATTAAAGGTCAAAATTAACGCCCAAAACGTGGATAAATATACTTAAACAAATTAATAAAAAGATGAAGTAGAAATACTTCGATGTATTATTTACATCTTCGGCAATATAAATAAGCAAAAACATGAATTCATTGCTGAAAGTCAAATATACTTGTGTGTAAGAAAAAAACAAATTTTTTTTTAAAAAATTCAATTAGTCAATTAATAGAAACCGTCACGTGACTCACATATTTTGGCAGCATGCCGTGTTGGGGGCGATCAATTACAAAATTTGGAAAAGGGGTCATCAATGATTAAGTTACTTCTCTGAAAAAAAGTCTGAATCTTTCAAAACAAAACAAGCGTGAATGCTACCGGACACAGGACACTAGGATCAACTTAGCATAAAATTACATTGCAAATTGAATCCCCCCCCCAACCTAAAAACCTGTTTATGGGGATAATTTTCAAAAAATCAAAGAAAAATGTTTTTTCTAGACATACATGTAAATGTTTAAATTTTCAGCCTTTCAAGCTCCATTGGTTCGGTCTGTACGCATGATACATACATACATGCATACATACATAGCCAGACCAACTTAAAAACTGAAGAAACCTATGTTGACAGTTTTGACTGGTCTCCTGGCCTTGATTGGTGATCCGTTTGAATTTCAAAATCCCATTGAATTTTATTTTTATCAATGAATTTTCACACCAGAGGTATTTATTGGCTTTCGCTAGGGATCAAGTGATAGCAAGTCTCCTCACTATTCCAGCACTCTTCTTAGTATACTTACCGAGTTCAACATTGTGGTAGTGTAAATATTTTTGCAATTCTTTCTCAGATTTATAATTATTTCAACCTTTTTAAAGAGGTATTCAGAACCTTTCCGAGTTTTCCAACAATGATGGGTACGAGGTCTGTCCGGAAAGTATGCAGCCATTTTGAATATCTCGAGAACTGGTTATGTAGCCTTGATGTAACTTGGCAATCAATCATAGATGACCTTACTGCGCGTGCGTGAACAGAAAATCTCATGCGGGGTTGCTCAGTCGGCAATGATACGCTATTGAGTGAAGTTGTGTATTATGTGACCGTTGCATTCACAATGAACGAGCGAGTAGATCAGCGAATTATGCATCAAGGATTATTGGGGGGGGGGCAATGTATGCTTGTATGTGTCGCGCGTACAGGCCGCACCAAAGGAACAGGGGCTGAAAATTTAAACATTTACTCCTTATTATATATAGAAAAAAACGTTTTTCTTGTTTCTTGAAAATTCCCTCCTAAATAGGTTTTTTATTGGGGTTTCAATTTGCAATGTAAGTTTATGCTAAATTGATCCCTTAGTTTGTGTCCGGCAGCATTAACGCTTGTTTTTTTGAAAATTCAGACTTTTTTAGCGATCACCGTCCTGCAAAAGGCGAGCGAACTAATTTATTCATTGATGACCCCTTTTTTTCCAAATCTTTAATTGATTACCCTCAACATGGCATGTTGCCAAAAGATGTTGACGGTTCTTATTGGGTGACTTATCAGACCTGTAGTTTATTCTTGTTAACAATGAAACACCAGTTTTCAGATGTTTTCGACTTACGTCAAGACCCGGTTAGTATTATATTGTTACGGAGCCGAATATAAAAATAGCGAAGAAAATGCCGAGTCTTCAGTTATAGCAGATGGTATCATCAGAAAAAAATAAGTTGAAGTGGGTGCTGATGTCGTTGATGACGATTGCGTTGGTTGCAGCCGGCCACCCCCTCCAAAAAAAGGCTGGGGGTGGGGGTGGGGGCAGCACGTGGGGACACTGATGAATATGTCGTGTGCAGCTCTTCGATGAAGTTTCAGATCAGAGTTTCGGTCATCGTCAAAAAAAAGGTCGAGAAACAGGAGTTTAAAAGGAGAATGTTCCTCCCGATGACAGAAGGGCTAGTGAGATAAAAACGGAGAATGAATGAGATTTTTATTTAAAATAAAAGTACAAACAAAAGGCGAACAGTGTTCAGATGGAAAACGAAATAAAAACAACGTATAAGAAAGAAAAGAAAGAAAGAAAGAAATAGAAATAAACTCAAAATGATGGGTGAAAGACAGAAAAAGAAAGAAAGACAAATAGAAAGAAAAGAAAGAAAAGAAAAGAAAGAAAGAAAGACATGGAATATAATGACGAAGAGAGAGGAAAAGAGAAAGAAAAAAGAAAGAAAGAAAAAGAAAGAAACTCAAAATGATGGGTGAAAGACTAGAAAAAAAGAAAGAAAGAAAGAAAAATAGAAAGAAAAGAAAGAAAAGTAAAGAAAAGAAAAGAAAGAAATTCATGTAATATAATGACGGAGAGGAATGGAGAAAGAAAGAAAGAAAGAAAGAAAGAAAGAAAGAAAGAAAAAAAAGAAAGAAACTCAAAATGATGGGTGAAAGACAGAAAAAAGAAAGAAAGAAAGATAGAAAGAAAGAAAAGGAAACAAAACAAGAAAAGTAAAGAAAAGAAAAGAAAGAAAGAAATGGAATATAATGAAGGAAAGAAGAAAGGAAAGGAAAGAAAGAAAACTAAAAGGAATATGATAGAAAAAGTGGTAGAGAACAGAGTAAAAGTAGCGAAAGGAATTATGAAAAAAGTAAGAACGAAAAGAATTCAAGGGGGAAAAAGTAAAAAGGATGAAAAACTAGAAAAGCAAGAGAGAAAAAGAAGAAGAAATCGAAAGAAATAAAGGAAACGAAATAGATGATGGGAAGAAGAAAGAAAAGAGAAGGGGGATAGAGGGGAAGAAATCGGACGAAAAAAGAAGAAAGAAAAGAAGAAAGAAACTCAAAAGTAATAGGTGAAAGAAAAAAAGGACAGAAAGAAAGAAAGGAAAAAAGAAAGGAAGAAAAAGAAAGAAAGAAACAGAAACTCAAAATTATGGGTAAAAGACAGGAAAAGAAAGAAAGAAAGAAAAAGGAAGAAAGGAAAAGAAAAAGAAAGAAAGGAAAAGACAAAATGAAGAAGAAAGTGAAGATTAAAATGTTAAAAATCCAGGGGACACACAAGAAAAAGAAAAAGATAATGAAATATAATGAGGAAAAATGAACGGCTAAACAAAATAAAGACAGAAAGAAAGAAACTATAAAAACATATAGGCTGAAGAAAGAACGAAAGAAAGAAAGAAACGAACGAAAGAAAGAAAACAAAAAAGAAAGAAAGGAAGGATGAAAGAAAGAACACAAGTAAGAAGAAAGAAACTATAAAAAATATAGGCGGAAAAAGGAAAGAAAGAAAGAAATGATGGTCTCTCTTTTAGTTATCACGTCAAGCTTGATAAGAGTCACATGACTCGTGTCACAATTAATTTTATAGGACATGGATATTGATAGGGACACGTGACTAAACTTCATTTTATAATTTCTTTCCAAAACCTGCTGTACACTTCTCTCACAATTTTTAAATCTTCTATCTGAACTCGGACACGCCCATCACTCGTCTGTCTAACAACTAACCACCCGTTTAACATGTTCTGCCCGTCTCCAGCCGTGCTACTGCAAAGAGGCAACTACCGTCGTGGGTCCGAACCCGACCGAAAAGCTCTAGGCGACAACAATGAGATTGCGTTTTTAAAAAAATTAAAATATAAACCAAAAAAGTGTCTACAGACTATATATATATGATAATTATAAAGATATTTATTAGTTGAGAACCTATATTTGCCCGGCGGCGGTGTGAACGACTGCTAAACGAGCGGCCTAAATCGTTCCGTGCGGGGATCAAACCCGCGTCCACATTGGAAGAGACCATATACGCAGGTTCTGCTCTACCACTGAGCTAACGAAACTCATGGTAAGCAGGGTTTTTTTTTAATCGTACACTTTTATGGTCTCTCTATTCTTACGTTCGTGTTTAGGCATGAATATAATGTGGTTCTATATGCCGACAGTATGAAATCAAATGATGGATAATTTTTATATCCGACAGAATATGATAATTATAAAGAGATTTATTAGCTGAGAACCTATATTTGCCAGGCGCCAGGTCTCAACTAATAAATGTCTTTATAATTATCATATTCTGTCGGATATAAAATTATCCATCATTTGATTTCATACTGCCTCATTTCATCCGGCCACCAAAAACGTTTGCCAACTCCTGCTCCAAGCCACCAAGAAGGCTACAACAAATAGTTACGCTTATCTTAGTTTGACACAAGGTTTCAAGTGCAGAGCGCTGGTTGATAATCTAACTTTCTTCAGAGTTAATGAGCTGCTGGACTAGTTTGCTAACCATTGCTAGACGGCTAGGCGTCACGAGATTTATCTATATGACGGAGCCATTTATATATCAAAGTTCACGGTATATAAATGTATACATATGTTTTGCTGAAAATTATATCATATATCGTTTGGATATTTAAACCCCAGGTACTTGCGGCTGGCAAGATGTTTTTGTTTTCTCAATAACATCGCTTCACTTTTACGAGACCAGGACTTCCACCCTAATCACACAGCTGAGTTAACTCAATTAGCTGCTGTGTACACAGGGAAAGTTGTCCTAATGAAGAGTGTTCCACACTCTTCGCTCATACCAGGAATCGAACCCAGGACCTTTTGTGTATCGAGACAGATGTGCTAAACATTACACTATCCGAGCGGACATGCGTCAAAGTTCTCAGTATATGAATGTTTTTGTTCTTTTGATAATTTCACTTCGATTTTATAATTATTGTATTTTACGATGTATAAGACGCACCGGCATAGAGGGCGCACCCTAAATTTAGCATAAAATATGTTATAAAAATAAAATTGGGGGAAATTATATAGAGCCCTGCCCTGGACACTGCTGAAGGAAATTCATAGATAACAATCCTGACTTTCACCGTGTAGAACGCAGGGTGATATTAATGGTCAGATCTTGATTAGATTTATATGCCGCAATATACGGTAATTATTGTCCGAAACCCTAAGGACTGGTCTACACTACATTTCACAGTAGTTGTCTCCCCTGGAAGAATCAAATACACTTGAAATACAGGGTATTTTAAAAAGATTTGACACTTTTTAAACTTTTACTTCTGGATAACTACAAATGTTGGCAACATGAAATTTGCACCATAGAAAAGTAAATCCTTTAAAAAAAACTTTTTTTGGCAGTATTTACAATGATTCAGTATGTGCACCGTTGGTCATACGACACACGCCAAACAGATAATCCACGCGGGATATGCTGGGGTGTGTTTGGGAAGAAAGGGTTTATCGGTTTGCCGTTTGCCGTATGACCAATAGTACACATATTGAGTCTTTGTAAATACTGAAAAAAAACCCTTAATGGCTTTACTTTCCTGTGGTGCAAGTTTCAGTTTGGAAACATTTCTAATTATCCAGAAGTAAATGTTTAAAAAGTGTCAGATATTTTTGAAACACCCTGTAAGTGTAAATAAAGTTTTTTCTTTAAATGTTTTCAAGTATAGATTGCTTGTGCGTTCCGTTTTACAACAATTTTATACACCGCAAAATTTAACTGTTTTGCATTAAATTTGTTATCATTTATTGATCTACATTAAGCAGCCTTCCAAAGTTTGTATGTTTTTCCATTTATCTATTTATAAGTGCATGTTTTCCGTTTGGGTAATTATTGCTCGGGACGTACACTAGCAAGCACAGATCAATACGATTTAGCTATTTTTTATGTCTTAAGTTCATCTTAGGAGTAACAGGCTTTACAAGAACCACAACCAAATTTAGGGTATTTCATGTTTTATTGATCAGAGCTCTGAAGTGATAGATTAAAAATCCGAACGAATTTTTTTTTATTTTGAGAAATAAAATAAAAGATGCAATGCATAGCTTTAGTGTAAAACCTGACATTTCGAAAGAGATCATTGGTAAGTCTTTAGGTTTTGGGTTTTGTTTTCATGGGTTTTTTAAAAAGGTTTTTAAATTTATTACAAGTATGTTTAGTGGTTCCCGCGCTCAGAGATCACATTTGGCCAAATATAAAAATAGCAAAACCTAAATGCTACGACTAGATCGTGTTGGAAACACCGGTTCTGATACGATTACCGAAGTTAAGCCATGTCGAGCCTGGTCAGTACCTAGATGGGTGACATCTGGGAATACCAGGTGCCATAACCAGCTGGGAAGGCATTCTCTGTTGCAGCCATGCTGATCTCCAAACGTATTGAGCACTTATTTCCGTTGGAAGCCTTCAGCATTGCCAAGAAGGTGGAAGTGGAATTTGGGCACAACACTCTCTCCATACTAAGCGCCCAGGCACTGCAGCTTAAAGCAGCTAAGACCGTCTGCCAAGACGAGAAGAGTCATACAAGACCTAAATGTAAACCAATTGCCAAACGTAATGAGTACCAAATCCTGGCTTTCTGTTAGCGCCAAGAATCGAAAAAATGGCGGGAGGTTCGGTTCAGATTAAGAAGCCACTTCACTAATTCGACTGTTCGAACACCTTGTTAATCAATAGGTTGATTGATTGGAAAAGATTGAAACAATGTATATTTCAAACTTGTGACTATATTTATACACACATATATATGATCAGTGTTTGGATAAGATTTATCCGACAAGATGATATTAGTAATGACAAATGTGGAAAGAAACTTAAATTCAAATAGTTCTTCGGCCGATTTCTTGTTGTTTGTGTTGAAAACACTACGTTACGGCCGATCCATTCTACTGCATTCTTCAGGTGTAAAAACTTCTGTTTACCCCATCACATTCGGATATTAAACCTGAAGAAGTCCGAAGAATGGAACGTCGTGTTTACAACACAAACAACAAGGAGTTCAATCGTCCGAAGGACTATTTGAATGTTAATGATCCTTCTCATAACTATAAAAAAAGAAAAGAAACTTAAATTGTTTGTAAAAATGAACAATTTATTTCATTAACATGTTTCGCCAAGATAGGCTTCATCAGAATAAGTGGGGATACAAATGTATCAGATAATTAAAAGGAATTTATCGTATCAAGATGTTATCATGCAGGGGGTGTCATTAATCTTGTAGTCGCCTTCGCGCCGATCCTATGTGTGGGTGTCATAATTTCGTCTAATCAACATCATCTCTGTTCACATCTGGCGGGTGTATCAGTGTTTTGTGTCTGTGTTTCGGTCAGCTAGTGTGTGAGTTTTGCTTAAGTGTCAGAATCAGGATTGTCAGTGAGATGTTTTATTAGCCACGAGTTGGTCTCTTCGATATTTTGTATTGTCTTAACATTAGTTTAGCCAAATAAGGGGATATATTACATACATATGCACATGGTTTTTCAATTGATGAGGGAAGTTACGCTAACTTGCCTACCTTGAAAATTAGCCTTTAAACTTGGCTTTTACGTGAATACACGCATCATTAATTAATGCTGGAGATAAATTCACTGCTGCTCTGACAAGAGAACCAGTTTTTATTATTAATAAATACTCACAGCATTGGACTAATTGAGATCGTAAATAATGCTTATATAAATTCCAAGATTTTCGGATAATTCAACTCATTCTTATGTTGTTGATGTTGCGTTCACAACGTTTCGGTAGACGCATTCTACAGCCTTCTTGTGGTGTATAAACTGTAAAGAAAGAAAGTGGTCACTTTATGCTCTCAGATCTCTCCACAAAAAGGTTCTGTAAAAAGGACTCCTCTCTTTCCTGAGAAGAAGGTTGTATAATGGATCGGCTGAGACCAACAACACAAAGATTGAGTTCAATTGTTCGAACAAATCTTAGAATGATAATGACTTTTCTCAAAGTTTCTTCTCGGAAGGTATTTTTATACCTGAAGAAGACTGAAGAATGGATCGCCCGAAACGTCAGCAGCACAAAGAATGGGATTAATTTTCCGAACAAAACTTGAAATTTTACTGATACGTCTCAAAGTTATATAAGATAGTCATAGATATTAATAAGATAGTATAGACAAATATATAAGATATACTGTCTATAGTTTTGAGAATGGTTATTAACATTCAAAGAGTTTTTCGGACGATTGAACTTCTTCTTCTTGTTTATGTTGTTAACAAATATTTCGGCCGATCCATTCTACGGCCTTCTTCTTAGGTGTACTATCCTAATGTAACAGTGGTGTACTATCCTAATGTAACAGTGGTAAATAGAATTGTTTTTCTCCAATAGCAGCAACGCTTATAACATAGGATTCAGGAGTTTTTCTTTAGAACGGATTGGCTGTTAACAACATAAACAACCAGAAGGAGAAAACTCTTTGAATATATAAGATATGTTTAATTTAAATATGCATTAACAAAAATAATCTCCAGAAAAAATGTTTATTGCTGAATTTTCTCATAGAAAACAAAGCGCCGTCTTTTGCATTTTTAAAAATAATTTATTCCCCATGAATCAACACTGCGTGCACAGATCCGATGGTAAATGTCTCCGTCCATCTTGATGGCGTCGTCCAACTGCCATTCTTCATCCTCGTCGTTGAAAAACTGTGAAATTGCCTCGTGACACCCGTGGCACATCTTGAATAAAAAGAAAACAAGAAAAAGAACAGGTCTGGTTAGTCACTCAATAGAAACCGTCATGTGACCAACGTCTTTCGGCAGCATGCTGTTTTGGAGGTGATCAATTAAAAAATTGGAAAAAGAGGTGATCAATGAATAAGTTACGTCTCTTGCCTTGTGTTGGGCGTTGATCACTAAAAAGGTCCGAAGTTTAAGAAAAGACAAGCGTTAATGCTGCCGGACACAAACTAAGGGATCAATTTAGCATAAACTTACATTGCAAATTGAACCCCCCACTAAAAACCTATTTAGGGGGTAATTTTAAAGAAACGTTTTTTCTAGATATAATAAGGAGTAAATGTATAAATCTAGTTCCTTTGGTGCGGCTTGTACGCGCGACACATAGAAGCACACATTTTGCCGTTTAAAAAAAATCGTGAACACTACCGGACACAAACTAAATAACCAATTTAACATTAATTTAATTTGTAAATTGAACCATTATAAAATCCTAATGGCGGGGGTTAAAAAACAAACAAACAGTAAATGTTTAAATTTTCAGCCCTCTAGCTACATTGGTGCGGCCTGTACGCATGTCATAGCCAGCCAGACCAACTGTAAAACTGAAGAAACCTATGTTGATATTGACTATATTGATACTGACAGTTTTGGTTGACGGTTTCAAATAATAGATTCGAGTTAATATTCAAGTCTGATATTTTGAACGTAAAGTAGATCACATTGGGCTAAACAAAAGATGAGGCCATTCATCTATCTATACAATGGACAGTGTGATTTCCTACTTGTTTCTCTGTCCATAACTTCCACTTAAAGGTAACTATTTTTGCTGATAAAAATATCTATCACCACCATTTGACTCAACGGACTCTTCCACTTCAGTAGTTTCTTTTCTAAAAACATCATATCATAGAAATTCAAATATATACGTGAATTTCTTCATGGGGATTAAACTAGTTTATTATATTTATCCATGTGTCTTATTGAAGAGGCCAACACGAAAGAGGGCTAAATATGCCGGGGCAATGGCTGTAAATCCCGATGTGAGCCCGTTGAAGTTGGTGCCGGGGCTTCGCTGACCATTCACTACAGCGGACACTCAAACTCCTTGGAGTGAGAGGACTGCATTGCAGAATAGCCACCAAAAACATTCTGGGGAGTGCAGGACAGGACTCGCGGTGGCTGTGGATACGCAGGAGGGATCCGTGGACGAGCGCACCACTTGGACACAAGTCGGCTGCTGATAAACCCCGGCAGGGTCGCCCAGGCGAGTGTGCCTGATAATCAAAGACCCCAAACACCCTATGACCCCAGGTTCATCGCTGAAGACGTGTCCAAGTAGCACCAGACGGTGTACTTTAGAACTGCTTGGAAGAAGAGCGTGCGACTCAATTTGTTTCTCTTCACAGCATTTGGAAATCTTAAACAGCCACCCACCAGGAAGAAGGACGCTTGACTTCCTAATTAATGTATCGAGGGAATTATATTAGGCTATGCGATTTGGAAATTCATTTGTTAATATTTCCGTATGTTTTCGAATTTCAAAATTGATTTTCTTTACCTGATTCTTTTATCTTTACCAAAGCAGGTAGGACATATGTAAGTATCTCAGCTACGAGGCAAACCCAAGTCCTTTGAGTCATGTTGAATCTATTTAGTGTTCCGTGGATTTATTTAATGCAAGAAGAGAAATAATTCTTTACTACTTACATCAATAATGCTGGTTGCAAGTAAACCCGACTTTGTGGCCATACATTTTGGTGACACCGTTTTATTGTTCTCGGTATTAGCTTCAAAGAGAAAATCGAATATTAGTAAGAGTTTGATAT
>VCCN01004508.1:446130-463903 GCA_006491835.1 Architeuthis dux | reverse complement strand
CCTTTGCTGGTCTCTTTATTCTTACATTCGTATTTTAGGCACGAATATAATGTGGGCCCCCTATGCCGACAGTATGAAATTGTGCATTTAAAATCAGGAAAAGGGGATTATTAGTGATAAGGAATTAAAGCAAACGTCGCTGACAGATTAGGGCTGTTATATGTATGGGGAAATGCATTGATAATTATTCAACTACAGAAGAGCATTGGAAATTACTCAACTACAGAAGAGAATTGGAAATTACTCAACTACATAAGAGCATTGGAAATCAGTAAGATAGGGATTTGTCAGTGGTCAGGAATTAATGCAAGCATTACTGCGAGTATAGAGCTATTGTATAACATAAGCGCATAGGTAACGATTTTACTATAGAAAACCATTGAAAATCAGGAAGAAATGGATTGCCAGTGGTCAGGAATAAATAACCAGGCTTGTTTTATTTATTAATATCTCCGTACGAGCGTATTGTTGTCATGAGTACACCTACACAACTAATGTTTCGCTAATGTTTTCAACATAACTAATTTGCAAACAGTGATTCTTTTCATATTTTGATGGGCTCAAAAGTTTAATTGATTTTTTTCCCCATGTCTCTACAAAAGAATAAACACAGAGCGATTGGTTTGATGAGCTGGGCATTTTACAGTGGACCACAAAAATGTCCCTAATGCTAAACATTAGACGTGTGCGAGTCAATGCAGTAATAGCGATCGATTTAACCATATGCCATTCCAAGTAATTAAATAAAAGTTTGAAGGTTGAAGTCTGAGCTTATCTCATACAGTCAGAAATACAATTATAAAGTAAATGTTAGTCCCTCAATAGAAACCGTCTCGTGAACAATGTATGTTGGTGGCATGCCGTATTGGGGATGATCAATTAAACAATTGGAAAAAATGGGGTGATCAATTAATAAGTTACTTCTCTCGTCCTTTGTTGGGCAGTAATCTGTACAAAAAGTCAAAAGTTGTTTTTTTAAATGCTAAGAGGCCAATTAACATTGCAACTAAAACAAAACATTTTTTCTGGACATAATAAGGAGTAAATATTTAAATTGTCAGCCCTCTAGCTCTATCGGTGAGGCCTGTACGCATGATGCATACATAGATAGATAGCCAGCCAGACCAACTTAAAAACTGAAGAAACCTATGTTGACAGTTTTGGTGACAGTTTTGGTTGTCGGTTTCTAACAGCGTCAAAGCCAGAGAAATATGATGATTATCATATTTCTCTGGCTAAAATGAGACATTGACTTTGCGTCGAAAATACTTCCCGAAAAAAAAACAAATATACAGAAGGAGTTTGTGTCCGAAACTGTTTTATGATATCGGTTAGTGAAAGAATGATGTGTAAGTGTTGCTTCTCACAACAAAGGAAGAGAGAATTACTACCAGCAATTCCACTTATGAAGTCTTGTATAGTTCCATAATATAATCGGCATGGTTTGTAAATACGACGTCGACCACTGTTGATTTTAAAGTGCATGTCCAAGTGTTTGTCGATGTCTCCGGATTTAAAACGGCCACCGCAGTTGGAGCATTGTTTGTCTCTGTACATGACATCCAGAAGATGTCTGTTGAACCTGGAATAAAAAACAAATATTTAAAACATGAGTATTTCTTGCAACAGAACGAATCTATGAAGAGACTATATACTGCATGTGAGTGACCAAAGATTCTTGATAAAGTCGGTTATTATTGAACTCATGGCCCCGTAATTAAGATTTTCAAATTAACCGAAGTGATTTTCAAAAAAACAAACACTTCTGGACTATCCCAAAAATGTATACACGATTTACAAGGTCTGTCCGGAAAGTATCCAGCCATTTCGGATATTGGTTTGGTTTAACGTGACGTGATAGACAAACAGTGCTGTTCTTGTTACGGGGAAAAATAAAGTCAACTCCAACTTGGACTTGAGTTTGACAATTATTTGCAATGCTTTCCTATAGTAAAATTATAAGCAATACATTTACATTATGCATATATATTGTTTTTATATATTCTTTATTGGTTGATTTCTTTCTTTGTTTGCCAATTAAAAAATAAAAACGTTTTTATTAATTTTGTCCTTTTCCCCTGAAAATATAACCCGTTAAAAGCAACCCCGGCTCCCTATTCTCTCCTCTCTAGTAGATACGGACAACTCTATTCCTGCTGTAATTATGAAGAACGTGTTGCCACGGACGACTGCCATCGACACACGCTGGAAGAGCCAGCTGGTCTCGCGCGGTTCTTCTGTCACTAATGCTTACCTTACTTTATGACCACTGACAATCCGTGTTCCCCTCATTTGCAATGCACAACACACAGACTGAGTGCCGAAATTTGCTGAAACAAATTTTAGGGAAGAAATTCCAAAATCCACTATTTAATCATCAATTATTTTTACTGCTAAAAATATTTAGTTTGTTAAGGCATAACATAATTAAACCCAAGAATGGTGAATAGCAATAAAGTCAGTGCCTACGAATACCAGGTTAATTATAACCGTGATAATTGTTTTATTTTCCCTCTCCTGTTAGGATTTACTGTGTCATTATACGAGGGTAGATCAATAAATCCGTATCCTTACACATAGTTATTAGCTTAACTGTTATATGAAATATTTACTGTATAATGTTCGATATATGTGATTAATATGCACCACCGAATTAAGTGCATTGACAAGAAAGGAGATCATGTAGAAAAATAGATATTGTTATATGAAATGAATGCTTTTTTCATTGGGCTGTGGATTTATTGATATACCTACATGGGTTACGGTACTTTAGTCTACATCACTTTAATAAATATCAGTTTCGTCTAAATCACGTTTGTCCCCACAATATCTACAAAGGTTCTCAATGAATGCCAATGACGTCTAAAGAAGAATTGATGGGGAAAGAAATTCCAGGATTTGTCCCAAATTTAGTAAAAGAATATCTCTCAATCGAAAATCGGTCCACCCCAAAATTTCATCAATTCTTCCTTAGCCAATGGCCAACCATTCAACAAAATGTCATTGAAATTCATTGGGAACTTTTGGAGATATTGTTGGGATAAAAATAACTTTAAACCAAGGTGATGTAGACGAAACTGATATTTGTTAAAGTGATGTAGACGACAGTGATGTACCCCACCTATGTAATGATTAGAGTAAATGAACGTATTGACGTATTCGTTTTAAAATCCTATCTTTGATGTAACAGGTTACATAAACAACTAATTGTAATTTATTTTACATTTATTAAAATTCGACTTACACTTTTAAATGTTCTTTGTTGAATTGGGGCAGCAAACTGTTCCTCTTTTCCGAAATACATGCCTTCTGGTTCGCAGCAATCTCCCTGCTCCTCTCCCCAGAGCATTCCACATGCAAGGGACTCGTGACAGTCAAACCATGTTTCGCCTATCATAAACGAATAAAAATAAAAAAACAAAACGAAAGAATAAAACAATTCTTTTTAACAATCAGTACAAACGTTTAATTTTTAAAAAAAGCTCTTTGGAAAAGTATTTAACATTTAAAATAATTATGGCTTCAGAAATAACGATGTTTCGTTTCCCTATTTATATGAAACATGGGACGTGTATTTCAAGATATGCGAGGTACTACCTAAAACCTCGGGAAATTTGACCATGAAAAACATTACTTACACTAACAATATTTGTTGTGTAAAATAAATGTTTGTTTTTTTCATTATTAGTCTGCCGACTTATCGATGTACCTACGTATACAGGGGCGGATCCAGGACTTTGTGATGGGGATGGTTCAAATAGAAAGATTTGAGTCCAAATGGAAAAAATTATTTTTACAAAAAATACGTGAAAAAGAAAACAAATTTCAAACACCAAACACAAGAAAGTAATGTGTGATCCGGCATTTTTCACTTACATTTGAGTCGTAGTTTTTAGCACTAGAATTGAAAAAAAAGAGTAAAGTAACAAAAAATATTTTAAAATCAAAGAAATTTACCACAGAACCAATGAATAGAAAATCTATAAAGAATAAGACGGAAGACATCTTACTTATATTAGATGAAAAACAAAATGACTATTTGCTTTTAAGATTAATTTATGATTACTTGGGATTATTTGGATTTTTATTTATAGAATGTCTTTATCTAGATATTTAAAAAAAATGTAATTATGCTATGACCACGCAGGGTATAATCCAAACTGGGTATACTCCTCCCCTGGATCCGCGCCTGGTATATACACAATCGTTAATCGAAGTGAATTGTTTTCCTTTACCTGTGCGCAGGGTCGCCGATACTCTGAATGCGTATTTTCACTCGCTCCATCTCGGTTAGTATATACATAGGATGAAATATTGCGGAGGCCTTCATAGAGATCTAGTTTTGATTGGAAAAGAATTATAATCGTTTGATTACATATCATTGCATTTGCGTAGAAATATCTATCTATGCATGGCACGAAGGAGATGCACCTCCTACAGTACAAGGATTAGTGTGCGGATCTAGCAAACTTAACTAACCAGACACAAGACCTCAAAAGTAGAGCACTTTTTCTCCCAAAACCTGCCTCTTTCCACAACTGAACCCTGTCAGCTTAATGGTCTGCCGAGAGAAAATGAAAATATGTCTTCTGGTCGGGAGAAACCAAATGCAACCAAGTCACATTTCTTCACTGCCAGCGTCTTACTAGCGAAAGGGCGAACACAGCATCTGTTTGCTTGCATCCACAGCTGTTCAAAACTCGAAACAGGCTGCCGTCAATCCCTTGGCTCCTATGGATGATTGGTCCTTTTTCCGGTGACTCAATGTTTTGGGTTTTTTTCCCCACTCAATTCCTACTTTTCCACAGAGGAGTAGTGATGAACCACACCAATACATGATGTAAAGTAAATTTATGCCAGAATTCGTGGAAGGTATTGATTTAAAAATATAAATCACATCATTGTATACAAACGGAGCCTACTTGGTGATCGAGGCAGTTGCATATTTCTTACCGGCGTCACTGGTCGGTGTTTGAGCTTAATAAAATCTATTAATTCGAATGTTGATTTTCATGACAGGCAATACCTCTTCACTAGGGAGATTGGCGCAGCGGTATTTTCTTCTATGTGAACCTGTGCTAGACGTAGCTAGGCTTAGCAAATATCTACATAATTATATAATATTAATATGAAATTATTGTAACATGCATAGATAGATATATAGATATAGATATAGAAATAGTGAGACTGTGATAGATAGATAGATAGATAGATAGATAGATAGATAGCAAGCATATATCTACATAATTATATAATAATAATATGAAATTATTGGAACATGCATAGATAGATATATAGAGAGAGATCTGGTGAGACTGTGATAGATAGATAGATAGATAGATAGATAGATAGATAGATAGATAGATAGATGTTAGCTTACACAATTCATTACTTTACTCTAGAGAAAAACTTTTTTTTATATTTCTCAGATAGATACGCGCAGACAGAAACAGATAGATAGATAGATAGATAGATAGATAGATAGATAGATAGATAGATAGATAGATACTAATGCTTACCGTTTCTCATTGATCTTATTGCTGTGTTCATCGATAAATTATTGCTGTTTCGCGCTGATATCTGATAGGGTGGATTGTCAAATCTACGAAATTTCGATTCTTTCGGCATGGTGGTTGTTGACTTTAAAAACGATTTCTTCTCGTCTTTCCAAGGTTTAAAATCAATAAAGAAAATATTCAAAAGATTCTTTGAAAGATTTTCTCCCAAAACATTTAATCTCAACCATTTAACATTCATTCGTAGAAAACATATTTCCTATCATCTGTTTTCAACCTAGAGAATTAACCATTTAAATCTTGTCTCTTTTTCAATACATGTTTTTATCATAATGTAACTGACATGAGGATATTCTTGTAGTAAAAAGGTTTTGATGTCGATTTTTTGTTAAAGTATATTAGCTACAATAGTCTACGTGGGAGAGTGTAATGGTTAAAAACGTCTGCTTTACACGCAGAAGGTTCCAGGTTCGATTCCCTGTATGAACAAAGAGTCTCATTAGGACAAATTTCCCTATGCACTCAGCAGCTAATTGAGTACACTCTAAGCTGTGTGATTAGAGTAGAGGTATCCCTTCAGTGGACTTGCATCCTGCCAAAGGGGTGGTCATAAAAACTTGTAAGAATAAAGTCCTGGTCTCGATCATACTTGAAACTTGCAAGGATCACTATGCTGACACATGGAACAGAAACCGGGACCTCGTCACCGGCCGTTTATACTCCAATGGGAGTTTTTATCAGTTTTTGACTTGTCTTCCTTTCATCCTATTTCTGTTCCTAATCGCAACACTCAGATCGCTATTCTACGACCGTTAAATGAGCAGTGTGGATCGGAAATAAAGAATAAGCTTCCGTCGAGATATGAATTAGCATTACGTATCCTTTTTATTAGTTATAATAACCAGGAAACTGACAGTTATAAAAGAGAAATCATTAAACGCTTGACATTCTAAGACGAAAACACGTAGCCTTGAACCGAACTTAAATATAACGCTAAACACCAGTTGTCCTCAGGGATGGAATATAACGTATTTTGGTAATTGTTTAGTTTAGGTTCGCAAAAATAAAGGAGGTAACTTCAGTAGACACAATTATTTACTCATGTGGAACAAATGAAAGCAGAGAACATGACCATTTAAAACTGTATTTTATTAAATTTAACTACAAAGGATATACTTTAGGGTTAATATTTAGAGTTAGTGTTTAGGGTTGCGGTGGCAATTAACAACAAAAAGATTAAATATTTTTTCATATTTGTAACTCTAAAATGAATATACAGTTGAAATTAATATTAAAAAAATGATTAAATAAATTTTCTTTGTCATTTCTAATAGTATTTCTCCACACGGACTCAGCTAAATAAGACATAAACATCTTCTATTTGTTCCCTGTTGTCTGCGTAATTTATCATGTACACTACAGCGTCTATACTAGTTACCTCCCTTTTTTGCGAACCTAAACCAAACAATTACCAAGAACGGAACTAGCATTACTTTTCCTTTCCATTAGCTATAATAACTAGGAAACTGACAGTTACAAAAGAGAAATCATTAAACGCTTGATATTCTAAGAGAAGACGAAAACACGTGGCCTTGAGCCGAACTTAAATATAACGCTAGACACCAATTAGAATATAATGTATTTTTCAGTGAGTAAGACGCACCTTCGTATAGGATGCAATTCTTTCTACGGGTAGAAAACAAACCCAACAAGCCCAAACACCACCAAATTGCTAGTTAGGATTACAATAGTTTAGAAAGCTATGAAGTTCATCAGATTTCTTTCTATATGATTATACTAATTCTATTGGATTTGGTACATTCACCCTTGAACCTTAAACGATCAATAGCAAAGTATAACCATAGCTAATATTTATTTTAAGAAACCGTTTGTTTATCTATTTCTCTGTTTCTTTCTTTTGTGATGATTGTGAAGATATTGACTTTATCATGAAATCATCTCAAATAGATATAAATAAAGGCAGTACATTTTATAACAACACCTAGGTATTATTTTCTAAATACCATTAAATCAGATAAACAAGTCAGTCTCACCTTTTTATCTCAGGTCCGGAAACAATTTATCACCTTGATTTCAATCGCATTCATAAATAAATACAAATGTCTATATATTTATATGTACACATACAAAAGCTTTATTAAATCTACTGAAATTTCAAGAACTGAACACGGTGTAATTGTGATGTCATCATTTGTTAAGGATATAACAAATGTATTGTAACGTCAGAAAATATGAACACTGATTCGTCCAAAGCGGGACTCTTTTAGAAAGAAGAAAAACTTTGCAAAATAGGTGTAAAATGGTAATTTGGCACGTAGCTTAGAGATGGATTAGCAAGAGAGAACTACGAAGACATTCCTTGTACCGAGTCGGTAATATTCGTTACCAAGAATTTACTCAAGAAATGATTTCCTATGAGCAAAATTAAGAAAAACCTGACACTGAATTCGTTACAGTGAAAGTCCCCAGAAATAGTTGAACTTGATAATAAACTTGGGTAAAAGTTTGTTACTGGTTCGTAAACTGATTTTTCATGGTGTAGTAAAGACAATAACAAAGGGAGATAATCGAAACGCTGATTCATGCGGCTGCTACTGGTGTAAACCTATTCTGGACATTTACATTTTAGTTATTACGAACATATTTAATCTAATCTAGGGTTAGGGTTAGGATAAGGGTCAGTGTTAGGTTTAGGGTTAGGGTTGCAATTAACAAACAAAAAAGATTAGACATTTTCTTTATATTTATAAAACAAAAAAGAATATACATTTGCAACTAATAACAAAAATTCATTAAACATTTTTCCTTGTTATTTCTGATAATGTTTCTCCAAATAAACTCATGCACATAAATAGTGAAAAATGATTTAAAAGTTCCGAATTGTCGATGCAATAGGTTTGCAACAGCAGCCGCCTAAATCACCGTTATTGGTTACCTCCCTTTGACATTCTTTACTACATCATAAAAAGTCAGTTTACGTACCAGTAACAAACTTTTACCTAAACTTATATACTAAATGCATTCATCGACAGTTGTGACAGTTACATATGATCAGCCTGTGTCTCTTGGGCGTTTACAGGACCTATAAATGTACTTGTTCTTGCCTACCTACCTATGGTGTGCGTGTGCCACACCCATTTCGTTACGTATTAATTTAATTGACGCACAAATGGTTTTATTGGGATGAGAAACACTGTGAGGGTATATAAGGACCGGCATAAATTCTGTGGAATATAACGTATTTTCAGACTTCTATATTTGGAGCCCTTTGCGGGTAGAAACACACCCTGAATGAATTAATGGGTGACTATACTACCTCCTAGACCTTTCTGCGCAAGATGTGAGATGCCTAGTATTGATGACATTAGATATATAAGAAGAAGGAGTATTTTGTACCTTCTTTCTTTGAAATCTTTCTTATAGACCAAAACAGTCTTACTTGCCACAAATAGTACGCAACCACAGATGTTGTTATCTTGCTTTTCCCAAACCCTTGGCATTACAATCATGGCTTGACTTCGCGAACGTCTGTTGCAGGTCCACCAGTGGCTGACGGGGCCCACGTGGGACAGGCAAGTTCTTTCACGGCGGTTGTAGAGAAGATCTGGCAATTGGATGAAGTTCTTATTCTACGACATTATTACTTTTTTGCGGATTGGGGTAAATGCAATGAATTTTCAAGGTGGAGGGCAGCATGAAGCGTTATCAGCAGTATCCATCTAACTGTTGGTTTACTTGCATGGCGTAGCAAGGGCGACGAGTTTCCTATTCTTAGGCAGATTGCTGAGCAGGCTGAAGAGGTTTGCCGCCCCTGAAAGGTGTAACCGACAAACGATGTCTGAAAATTAAAAATAAATAAATTCACCACAAGGGGTAGATAATTCATAGAAGAAATAAATTCATAACAAGGAAAAGAGAATTCATGTGCTCACTTTAGGCGTTAGTAATACGCTCGTTTCTGTGACGCAAGCAACATTCCGAAGCGGACCACAGAATTAAAGTAGTACCGAATGCTACTTTATTCCAATAGATTTCTACTACGTTTCGTGGGGACATCACATGCTATGAAAGTGTCTTGAAGAGATACTGTTTTTCACAATTTCGAATTTTAAATAAAGATTAATGAATAAATAAATAAGCAGAAATTGAAAAATACGTGTCAAGGTACTGAAATTCTACTTAGCATTGGAGACTGCCTCTTTCTGGTATACACACGTTGTAACTTAGCGGCATCTGAGGATAATAAAGGCAAAGCGGAATTCTGCCTTCTTCCTAACTCTCATAGCATGTGATGTCCCCACGAAACGTAGTAGAAATTTGTTGGAATAAGGTAGCATTCGGCATTACTTTAATTCTGTGGTCCGCCTCCGATAATACGCAATACGCAACATTTGAAGATATGGAGTCAAATAAACAGAACGATGGGGCAGGTGTAGAGGAATATTTTTCACAAGGAATATTGACTTTTATTGAAAACAGGTTTGGTTAGTCACAATAGAAACCGTCACGGGACCAACGTCTTTTAGCAGTATGCCGTGTTGGGGGTGATCAGTTAAAAAAATTGGAAAAAGAGGTGGTCAATGAATAATTTACTTCTCTCGCCTTTTGTTTTGTGGTGATCACTAAAAAAAAGTATGAATTAAAAAAAAACAATCGTGAATACGGGATCAATTTAGCATAAACGTACATTGAAAATTGATCTTATTTAGGGATTAGGTAAGTTTTAACATATCTCTTTATATATAAGCCAGTGTCCGTTGCTTTGTAAGCACAAGAGTGAATGCTGCTGGACACACTAGTAATCAATTTAGCATAAACTTACATTGCATATTCAACCCCCCACTAAAAAGCTATTTAGGGGGGAACTTTCCAAAAATTAAAGTTTTTTTTCTAGACATAATGAGTGAATGTTGAAATTTCCAACCTTTTAGCTCCATTGGTGCGGCCTGTACGCGTGATACATACATAGCCCGCCAGTCAACCAACCAACCAACCAACCTTAAAAACCGAAGAAACCTATGTTGACACTTTTGGTGTCTAATTAAGGATTATGGGGAGTCGGGCGTTTTTGGCCAAGGCGTTCAGTTGGACGTTCAGTTGGACGTTCAGTTGGACGTTCAGTTGGACGTTCAGTTTGCAAATAGATGAACAACTATTCAAAATGATATACATTTTATACTGATTTTAACCAGGGCTAGTTATTAGCTGACTTTTTATATAACATTTTCACAGTATAATGTTTGATCTATGAGATTATATTCACAACTAAATTAAATGCATTGACAAGGAAGGAGATTATGTTGAAAACAAATTGGTTGTGTAAAATTAATGATTCTTTCATCATTAAGCTGCGGACTCATTGACGTACCTACATAATTAGTTATAGTAAATCTGAAAGAAAGAATATCTATTGTAATTATAACTAATATATTAATGAGAATTTTCTTTCTCATATCTGAACTATGTTAATTAAAATCTCAGTTGTTTCGTGAAGCACTGCGACTAAGTTAGGCAAACTCTGATATATAAACTGGAGAATATATAAATCGTTCCTCTCTTCTGATGACTATCCAAAGCCCCAGAAGGAATGATTACTTCTTATAGGTATGTAATATGCTTTGCCAATTATAGCCAAATAACCTCGCATCTTTTTTAAGATAATGTAGATGTAGACAGACACGGACAAATCATGAAATTCAATAAAAAGATTCTAGTTTCCCCGCCCCCTAAGATATCGATTTCTACAGTTGTTTCTAGTAAACTCATCAACGAATAATGAATGTCTGATTACACTGTGCAACTTTTTTGTTTTCACTCTTTTGTTCATGTGTAATAAGTGTTATTTTCTGATTGATTATGTGTAAAAAAATAGAGAAAATGTCAATTATTCCCTTCAAACTTTGCTTTTGCGACCAGGACAGTGACAATTTGAAATTGAATTGAACAACGGGCGAATTTGCAGATTTTTAATCACATGAAATAAGAAAAGAAAAACAATTACATATGAATATCACTATCCTGGCTACAAAATCAAAATTTGAAGGCAATAATAGCCATTTTTTATACTTTCCACACATAAGCAATCAGAAATTAACACTCACTATCCAGGAACAAAAATCGTGTTGCATGGTGTTTCTCACTATAAATAGAAGAAGATGGGCGTCTCTCGTGGCGTGTTGGTTATCAAGCTCGTCTCACAACCAATTTGTTAGTGACGTGAGTTCGATCCTTCGTGGGGTTCCAATTACTGTGGTCTTGTGCCAAACTAAGCTAAGCTTAGTAAATAACTAAGAGCCCCTCGTCGTGGAGTAGTGTTTAGCAAATTAGACTATTACGACTCTAGTGAGTTCGATCCTCACTGGGTACCACCCTAACCCAAACTAAGTAAATACCTGAATGTGCACAGATTATATGAATGAATAGGAGCGAGACCCAACATCAGAGTACCATATTTTTTAAATATAAGACGAGCTTTGTTTAGCCTAAAATTAACACCTCGACTTATAGTCAAATCAGTCAAGAGAGGCCAATACATCGTACTGGGCGAATGCCCGAGTGAGCAATAATATCACTAGCTGTAAGGCAATTCATACTTTTAAATATTTACAAGTTATCATTTATTTATATTTTAGTTGGTGTTCAATAAAAAAAAATATGGAGCCAACTTGTGAGCTTGTTTTTGTTATGTTTTTTCTCGCTAAGGCGAAATCATCAAATGCCTTTATTATGGTTTTGAGCTCGACTTATATTCGAGTCTTCCGATTTATTTGGCTTTTCTACTCTAATTTGACTTCGTCTTATACTCACGGTCGACATATTCAAAATATATATGGTAATTAGATAGGAAGCTAAGTACTCTCGGAACTCACTCTTCTACTCTGCTCACTAAATCCCAAACTGCAAGTGCAACCAATGATTGCTTATTGTAGCAGTTGTCAGGACAACGTTGATACAGAAGTCACTAAACCGATGTAAGTGAAGAATCTAAAAACTGATTGTCGTACTATTCTTTGGGCTCCATATTGAAGTTGACCATTGCTGACCCCGTCACCAACGCGTGACAGACGCGAAGCGAGTCCTGTCTCCTAGAAGCGATGACCGTTCATAACGGAACGTTTATCAGCGGTCAACCCGGTTGACCTGTGCTCACTTTGGCTGAATGAGACGATCATCTAATCTGGGAATTAATCTCAGCTGTAAATATGGCTAGCGCGCCTGCTAATTATTCGGCTCCGTCATGCGAAACACCGACCATCTTTCTCTTCACCAGCGCGCCAAACCACAATAGCGCTTAATTCTATTTCCTTACCTAACACTTCTGTTTACTATGAACAAACACACGTAAACAACGAGATTATGACGAGGTAGATGCCTCTGTATATATATTGGAAGGGCGGACGCATAATAACTCGGGCCCCCGCGACGCCTTTATTTGTTAGAGTTTTTCAATTTTAGGTACCGGTGCAGGGCGGGTGGTGGCGCGGAGGCACCGAGGGGCTCGACCCCTTATCTTTTGTTACGATCTGGATGCTACCGACTTGTATGGAAGCCCGTGCACACAATCATAGCCCGACAAGTGAACAGTCAGACTCGTGTCTCCACCGAAATCTATGGGAAGCAGTGACAATCATTTCAAATTATTGATGGGAAATCGCCTTTCATACAAACACATCTTCTTCCTACATTTTATATAAATCTCGTAGAAATGAACCCTTAAATGAACGCATGCACACATACATACATATATACATACTCCGGTTCTCTTAGTCGCTTTCTCTTAATGTCTTTCTCAAACATCAATAGATATACAATCTTTCACTCTCACCCAAAACTCATTCACAAATCCTGGGACTTGCTTCGGCGTCAATAGCGTGGATGTTTATAGAACGGCTTAATTAGACTACACGACGCCTAACCTAACTCGGCGCGGGACGAAAAAATATGCGCAAACTTTCATTTGCAGACGCGTCTGTGCACACATACCTGCACAATCTTATATGCACAAGCCAACACACATACATATACATTTACAAACTTGCATACACACACACACACAAACTTTCATTTGCAGACGCGTCTGTGCACACATACCTGCACACTCTTATATGCACAAGCCAAACACACATACATATACATTTACAAACTTGCACACACACACACACACAAACTTTCATTTACCGACGCGTCCGTTCACACATACCTGCACACTCTTATACACACAAGCTCACACATACATATACATTTACAAACTCGAACGCACACATACACGCAAACTTTCATTTACAGACACGTCCGCTCACACATACCTGTATACGCTTATACACACAAGCACACACACACATACATATGCATTTACACAAACACGTACAGAGAGAGAGAGAGAGAGACACACACACACACACATATATATATGTGTGTGTGTGTGTGTGTGTGCGCGTGTGTGTGTGTGTGTGCGTGTATGTGTTAACTACATAGTTATGAATATACTTGTAAACAAATCGAGAAGTTCGGCGATAAATATTGTCCATATATTTAAACTGATATACATACATGATAACTGTCCTTCTTTCCTTCTGCTTGGCAGCACATCGATATTCGATGCTATTATCATTGTAGTTATGAATTAATCGTCATTGTACACCATCTACGTAATGCATAAGAAATGTGAAGCAAATATTTTAATAGAGGGCCATGCATTACAAACACGTGTGAAGGCATATATTTACATTCCGTAAAAAAAGAATTTTTAAATGTTCATGATTCTGAAGGCTTGTAAAAGTCATGACGTTTCCAGGGCCGGTTTAAGATAGGGCAGTAGCATATGTTATAAAGAGACCCTAACTTTTTTTAAAAATACACATAAACATTAGACAACATGAATCTTTTACTTGCAGAGTAAAGTAATTGATTTTTTTCATTTGCTCGAATAGTCAGATAATACGACAAATATGTCTGATATTTCAGTATTAGTATTACATCGTTTTCGTTTTGATTTGTGTGCAGCGGCTATGACTTCAGTTTCAAATACCTTCGTATTTCTGTATGCATTGTACATGTATCACAAAGATACCACACTCCCATTGATTACTGTGTTAAAATAATAACCCGAATTAAAGGTGATAATTGGCTAACATCGCTAACCTTAAACACCTAGTCGTTCATTTAAGTTGAAAGCAGTAAAGTATTATTGTAGTGGAGCAAATGCAGAATCACTGAATCGGAATTGATATCTTGCAAGCATTTAGCGCGCGGCCCTTAAAAATGCGGGACCAGTAGCATATACAACATTTGTTACATAGTTAATCTGGCACTGGACGTGCCAATAAAGAAACAAAGGGAACCGTACAGGACAGAAGTGTTAAGCAGTTTGATGATGTTAACATGTCCATCGAACTTGTCCTTTTTGTGTCTTTCAGAAACTTACTGATCAAAGAATGGTGTGGATTCTGATAAGGTCATTGTTTGTAATTATAATTATAAATAGTGATTTGAAGGATTGTTGACAGAAGTGTTACAAGCAATCATTTACGCTTAATACATCGATAAGAAACAGAGGCGAAGTGTAAGATGACAGGTAACATATGAAGTGACTCTCACCTGAAGACAAGATATAAGGTCTGTCTAGTAGGGACACACTTTTCCAATTTGAATGGCACAAAACTTGGCTTGAAGTCATTTTAACCACTTGGGAGCGGCTGACGAGATATCTTGCGATAATTGTTTCCCTATAGTAATGAAGACAGTGAATGCAATGACTATCCTGGAGCAGCTGACGTGATTTATTTTATTTATTTTTCCTGGATCTTCTTACTCTGGTTGCGATTCGGATGATGATTCAAGACAATACGTTGATGGTGATAAAAGCAGTTAAAGCAATGACTGGACCGGTTTATAAAATATTTGCCGATATGACGTCACACATATATATATTGATAGTATATGGGGAAAAGGTGACATTTTTCAATATTTTTTTAAAATCCCACCTGAGAGCAAAACAACAACAAAAAACATATCACGTTCCAAAGTGCTTAAAGAGTACATTTTTACTCGAAAGATCCTGTGTTCTATGCTAAGAATATACGGAATATATATTACTAGTACAATCCATGAAAGATTCCATGGTACGTATTTGTAATTTTACATCTAATAGCGCTATTCCGTTAATAACACTTGCCTCACTCATTAACCACTGACTGTCTCCTTTCATCATTATTTTCAATGTACAACATACAGATTGAGTACTGAAAGTTGCTAAAACAAATTTTAGAGCAAAAACTACAATAGTCGGTGCTAAGCTACAACCACAAAAATTAAGTTTGTAAATGTTGAAAATGACTAACAATAGTCCAAATGTAGTCGGTGCTAAAATATGACAGTGATTATTGTTTCATGTTCCCTCTACCGTCAGGATTTTCTATGTCATTCTATATTCGAGAGAAGTTTTGGCGTACAGGAATACCTTGAATAGTGCGGTTTTGATAAGTGCAATTTTTCCTACAGTACAGTTATGGTATTGCCGTACAAAAAAAAAACACAAAAAAACACACATTAAATTATAATAAGACCTTGAACAGTGCGGTTTTGCACAGTTGGACAACTTTGGAACGAATTAACCGCACTGATCAAGGTATACCTGCATTTGCTTAATAAATCCTGCCAGTGGTATTAGGAGTTACATAAACATCTAGTTTAATCAGAAAACAAAACAATTTGCATATTCTAAGACTACAGAAAAAAAGAAACCACGTTATTTAATCTTAAGATGTAGGTTGTTCATTTGACGAAATTATCCATAATTTTAAAGGACTTCATAAAATGCAATTTTCTCTTTGAAAAAAAGTTCTTCTTCTGTCTTGGCAATTTTCTCTAGTCATTTTAATCCCTTAGTTTTGTAAAAATAACATAAAGTTGTCTGTGACTAAATATTGCTCGTTACAGGTGTATTCTAACATTGTCCAAAGTTTAGAGTTGTGTCGTTTGTTATTCAGTATTAAGATACTTTTTTCATCCTAGACTATTTGGGATTTATACCTAGTGGGTGTTGTATCATACACATAGTACATTTTCTTTCCTTTTGCGAGTGTGTGGCAACGAGTCTCATTAACTCAACTTCGACTATGAATCTTTAGGCATAGGCGTACGAGCTAGGAGGCAGTAGGGTCAACTGCTCCCCCAAATTCGGGCAAAACATTGGAGAAAATCGGATAATTGATATTTTTGCTGCATAGAAAGGCATAAAACAATATTTCCTTTAAGTTGCATGTTTGTGTGATTTGTACTAACTGTGTATCGTCGATTGATAAAAATACTTTTTACTGGAAATCAGTGCTTATGTTTTTAATCTGTGTAAAATTTCGGGAAAATCAAGCCCTCTGTTCCCCTTAAACAAAGGGTTCCCATACGGCCATGTTTTCAGGCTTATTATGGGACTGATCATCAAACCAAATTCCACAGTTACTTTCAGTTAAAAGTTGTTTCTCAACTCAAAAGTTCTATTTCGAGTCAGACATTTATAACAGACACTGTTCTTTTCCAGTGCAATTTTCCTGCTCTTAATACGGTACACGACCAATTAGATGCATATTCCAGTTTTTAATTAACATCTTAGTAAATATTCGCCATGGCTGACTGGCATGACCCTCCGATTGGGATGTGGCCACTGGACTAAGCAGCTCGACTTAAATAAATTCTTCCAAAACAGATTTTGCTTGTATAGCTGCGTTTCTACATCAACTGGTTTAATTTCGTCCGAAATGATTGAAATTAATTACATGCCCTCGTTAAAAGGGTAATGTATTTATATTCGTATTCTCTTGGTGTTTATGTGGTTTCATTGCTTAAGGTTGCTTCAAGGAAAGGGTGATAGAAGCAAGGGAACGTGGATTATGACGTTCTTCCTCTTTTTCTACGTACAATCGTGTGCAAAGTCTCTCACACGATTACATTTAAATCAGTTAGGAATCTCGACACGAAGCAGTGATTAGCAAGCCAGTCTCATAGACTATTGTTGCAGTTGTGAGTTCAATCCTCACTGGGTGCCTGATGATTATAGCCTTGTATTAGATCATTGTTTATCCTTTCATAAATCTACGGCTCTGTTTTCTACACAAATCAGCAGAAGGTCCTGAACACACACACACACACACACACACACATGTGTTTGTGTATTCAGGACCTTCTGCTATATATATTACTGCTTTTAGTGGTTGCTTTATATTATATATGGTGATAGTGCT
>VCCN01004508.1:343514-354439 GCA_006491835.1 Architeuthis dux | reverse complement strand
CCATGTTTCGCATCCGTAAGTCATGGCTGGTATTATGCAATATTCAGCATTATATGCATGAATGCATTATTTCTAGAGATTAGCGTTCAATAAGCAGTTTCAAAACCACACACCAATTACGTGATCAATTTTACGTTGTATTTTATTTCCTTCGGACTATTAGAAACCCTCAACTAAAGCTGTCAACAAAACTGTCAACATAGGTTTCTTGGGGTTTTTTTAACTTGGTCTGGCTGGCTGACTATGTATCACGCATACAGGCATTTAATTAAGGTACCTCAAAAATGCGATTTGCAACGGAAAAATAATAACGTGGAGTCTGTGTTCGCGCTCACACCGATCGGTTATCCAATGTGTCACGGGGTTGTTTAGTATCCTATAAATATGCAGTTGATGTATAAACTTTGACAGCCAAAATAACCGATTTTACTTCCTTAATCGCGCAGAACACCGGCATATAGTCAACAAAAAGAAAAAGGTAAAACTGAAGAAAGGAAAATATACACAAGACGAGGTAACACATGTCTACAATTATAATGTCACACATATAAATATGTACATACATACATGTATTGGACAATATAATGCGTACACAAGTCAAAATAATGCGTATAAAAGACAATGTAATGATCACATATATAAGGCAATTTAATAAATGCATACATACAACAATATTTACAGGTATTGTTCAGTTACGGGTTTGAAAGTTCGTGGTTTGAGATAATGTCTAATGTTAAAATATGGCTTTTGATAACTGATTTTCGAGTATTTGCAATGATCTGGAACATACTTCCCATCGCCTAAGACTTCTATAAAAGAACGGCATGTATTATTATTGAGTTATGCCTGGTATTTCTTTCATCTTATTTCTGTTGCTTTTTCTCCCAGATTGTTAGTAAAAAATAATAATAAATGACAATGCTTTATTCAAGAAATTCTAATAATGAGAACATTATATAATTACTAGCTCAGCTTAATCGGACACTATATTAGGGAACCAAGTTAGGGTGAAACTCGCTACACTAGGAATGGTCTGCGAGATTAACTTGTTTAACATCACTCTTCTGAGAAAATTGAGAAATAGTTTAACTTTTATATAGGCAAAGCAACAGCTATGGTTCGTTTTCAGAGCAATCTTTCTTCTGTATATGTTTTTGAGGTGAGATTATTTTTTTTAAATCTGAAGATTAAATATTTCGAGATCGAAACCAACTTTGGCCCAAGGCTAAATTTGCGATATTACCAAAACAACCACAATATTGATAGAGAAATACGAACGAAAGGCAAATAACACTAAAGAAATTTTCTCGAATAAATAACGTTACGATAAAGAATTTCTTTTTAAATTGTTGTTCCATCAACATTCCTTAATAGCCCGGAGCGATATTTTTTTAAGAGGAAGATGACAAAATACATTCACTACAGATTGACAATTATTATTCCACATTAATTTTACTTAGAATAGATTTAATTTGAAGAATCCACTCGGGTAATATCGCTGTAATTGTCGATTGAATCTTTTTTCGTTTCTTTAATTTCTTTATTTTATATTAAAGTAATACAGGCATATGTATGCAAAAAGAAGAGAAACATACAAAAGAGGACAAACATTTATGCGAAAACATAGACAAACACTCACACACAAATATATACACACACATATGTATGTATATGTATGTATAAAAAAAGTTAATAAAAAATTTAAAATTTTAAAAGATTTTAAATGAAAAAAAAGAAAATTAAAAAAAATTAAATATAAAAGAATGGTACGCAAAGGGGTAGTCTTGCTCGTTACCAAGTTGACAGACACCCTGTATCTATGTATATATGTGTGTATGTGTGTATGTATTTCTACCCAGTGAGACAGCTTGCATCTACATTTATTTATATTGGGCACCTAACCTTTAAGGTAATGTTTACCAACCTGATCTCACTGATCATTACTACCTAGCAGTGAGTTTGATCCTCACAGGGTTCCCCGTGCTTGTGGCCCTGTGCCAAAACTAAGCTAAGCTTAATAAATAACTATTGTATGTAGGTATGTATTTCTATTCAGTGAGACGGTTTTCATCTATATTTATTTACATTGGGTTTCTCGATGTAGGCTAATAAAAACCAACTGGTCCCACAGATCATTACTACCTACGTATCCTCAGTGGGTGACCCATACTTATGGCCTTGTTCCAAAACTAAGCTAAGCTTAGTAGATAACTATATTTATATTGGGTGCGTCACCGTTGGGTGATGGTTAACAAGCTTTTCTTGCAAATCTGATTAGTCAGTCCGATCCTGTCTGGGCAGCACATACTTGTGGCCTTGTGCCAAAACTAGGCTAAGCTTAGTAAATAACTATATTTATATTGGGTGCATCACCGTTGGGTGATGGTTAACAAGCTTTTCTTGCAAATCTAATTAGTCAGTCCGATCCTGTCTGGGCAGCACGTACTTGTGGCCTTGTTCCAAAACTGAGATAAGTTTAGTAAATAATTAGGGCAGTTCGTCGTGATAACTAGATTAGAAGCCGTCGATTAAAACTGTCACCAAAACTGTCAACATAGGTTTCTTCAGTTTTTAAATTGGTCTGGCTGGCTATGTATGTATGTATGTATGTATTGCGCGTACAGGCCGCACCATTGGAGCTAGAGGGGACTGAACATTTAAATATATACTCATTATTATGTCTAGAAAATACTTTTTTTTCTTTTCTAAAATCTCACCCTAAATAGGTTTTTAGTGGGAGATTCAAGTAATGTTATGCTAAATTGATCCTTTAGTTTGTGTCCGTCGGCATTCACACTTGATTTTTGAAAATTCGAAATTTTTTCAGTGATCACTGCCAAACAAACGGCGAGAGAAATAACTTCTTCATTGATCACTCGTTTTCCCAATTTTTTAATTGATCACTTCCAACACGGCATGCTGCCAAAAGACATTGGTCACTGTTTCTATTGAGTGATTGTTTAATTAATTAATTAATTAATTAATTGATCTCTTAACTGAGTTCGGTATTTCTGAGATGAGGTGTTAGTATTACTGATACTATTGTTCAAGTTGGGACGGTGGCCTAGATAGCTAAAGCGTTGGTTAAAAAGCGTCTGACTGTTGAGTCATCTGTGGGTTCAATCCCAGGCAGGAGCACCACAACTGAAAAATTAACCACGAAATAATTTCTAGGACATGGATAGTGGAATGAGGACAGTATACCCCGTGGATCAAATAAAGGGTTCAGTTCAATAGTTCCGGTAAGTTACCGACAAAACTTGACACCTGAAGAAGGCCGGAGGGTACATCGGCCGAAACGTTGTGGAAATGACAACCAAGATGAGGATCTCAGTCCGAACAATAGTATCAGTAATTGATCACTTGTTTATAAATCTCTTCATGTATCTACCTCTATTTAATAAGTATTAAACAAAGGCATGTCCATTCTTCCTCCTTAAAATTTTTACACAGTTAAAGCTATAACTGATCCATAGACAGTATATGTTTGAACATCAATGCACGGTTCACATATATCTACATTCAAACAAGGCTGAGTAAAACATACGCATATACATATATTTATAATCTTGTCACTGTGCTGCTTTTGTCAAAATAAAATAGAAAATGAAGTAAGCAATTTTACGATCGAGTAATAAATATTTGCCAGCGCATAAATGAACAAATAAATGTATTTCTCCATAAATAGCTTCATATGTACTCAAACCGAAGTGGTTTATGAAAATGTGTACAGAAATAAATTGGATAGCAAAATGTCGTCTGCAAACTTCTAATTCTGAACAAATATTTATTTAGCTTTTTAAATTGCTCATTTCGACACTGAAGAGGAAAATTTTATTTAATACAGGTCTGGTTAGTCACTCGATAGAAACCGTCTCGGGACCAACGTCTGTTGGATGTATGTTGTGTTGGGAGTGATCAATTAATAAATTGGAAAATGGGGTGATCAATGAATACGTTACTTCTCTCGCCTTTTATGGGCAGTGATCACTAATTTTAAAAAAGTCTGAATTTTCAACAAAAAATATCGTGAATGCTGCCGGACACTAAGTGGCCAATTTAGTATAAACTTACATTGCAAATTGAACCCCTCACTAAAAACCTATTTTTGGGTGGGATTTTTAAAAGAAAAGAAGTTTTTTCTAGACATAATAAGGAGCACATTTTTACATTTTCAGTGCTGTACGCGCGATACATACAGCCAGCCCAACTTAAAAACTGAAGAAACCTATGTTGATGGTGACTATGTTGATGTTGACAGTTTTGGTTGACAGTTTCTAATTGCACTCTCCTTTTCATTTTGAAGGCTTGGAAACACAGTTTAATATGAATTTTCTCTTCGGAGGGGACTTGGTTTTTCTGCTTGGATTTCGATGGCCAATCGTGGTTTTAATATCTATTTATTTTTCATTACATTTTTGCAACGCTGGAAGCTTAAAAGGTTTGTATAAAACAGTAAATGAGTCGGAAAAGATAAGGTTGTAGTCGTGTTAGTAGAAAGAAAGAAAGAAAGAAAGAAAGAAAGAAAGAAAAGAAGACACACATACAAAAGAAAACGACAGATAAAAGAAAGAATGAAGGAAAGAATGAATGAAAAACAGAAAGAAAGATACAAAGACACAGAGAAAGACTCAAAGAAAGAAAGAAAAAAGAAAGAAAAAAGAAAGAAAATAAGAAAGCATGAAGAAAAGAATGAATGAAAAACAGAAAGAAAGCAAGACACAAAGACACAAAGAAAGAAAGATACAAAGACAGCAACAGAAAGAAAGAACGAAAGAAAGAATGAATGAAAAACAGAAAGAAAGCAAGACACAAAGAAAGAAAGAAAAAATACAGAAAAGGAAAGAAAGAAGGAAAGAATGAATGAAAAATAGAAAGAAAGAGAGACACAAAGAGACAACAAAGAAAGAAAGAAAGAAAGAAAAGACAGAAAAATGAAAGAAGGCATGAAGAAAAGAATGAATGAAAAACATAATGAAAGCAAGACACAAAGACACAAAGAAAGAAAGGCACAAAGAAAGAAAGACACACAGATAGAAAAAGGAAAAAGAAAGAACGACGGAAAGAATGAAAACAGAAAAACAGAAAGAAAGCAAGACACAAAGACACAAATATACAGAGAAAGAAAGACGCAAAGAAAGAAAGAAAGAAAGAAAGATAGAAAGAAAGAAAAAAGACAGAAAAAGAAAGAAAGAAAGACACAAAGACACAAAGGAAGCAATACACAAAGAAAGAAAGAAAAAAGACCAAAAAAAGAAAGAAAGAAAGAAGAAAAGAATGGATGAAAAAAGAGAGAAAGGAAGAAGTAAAGAAAAGGGTAAACTGAAGAGGCAAATTATAAAGAAAAGGAAAATTCCTGAACATTTTTTAGGAAAAAGGAAAAGTAGAAATTTACAATTATTATTATTTCATGGATTTCTTTGTTCACACCTGGTATCTGGTGGTTATCGCTGGAGATAGAGTGACAGCAAGTCTCCTCAAATATACTTAGAATACTCACAGACCCTTGCATCATCATTTTTTATTAGGAACCATCAACCAAAACTGTCAACATAGGTTTCTTCAGTTTTTAAGTTGATCTGGCTGGCTGGTTGGCTGGCTAGCTATCTATGTATGTATGTGTCACACGTACATGCCGCAACAATGGAGCTAGAGGGATGAAAATTTAAACATTTACTCCTTATTATGTCTAGATATGTTTTGTTTTTTTGTAATCCCCGCCATAAATAGGTTTTTAGAGGGGATTTAATTTTCCATGTATGTTTATGCTAAATTGATCCCTTAATTTGTGTCCAGCAGCATTCACGATTTCTTTTGAAAATTCAGACATTTTTTAGTGATCACTGCCTAAACAATTGCGAGAGGAGTAACTTATTCATTGATCACCCCTTTGTCCAATTCTGATCTAGGCCTAGGCGTCTAAATGGTTCCCACTTTTCCTGGGATTTCTAATTCTTTCAATCTTTTTGCAATTATATTCGGGGCCATTTCAAACACTCTAATAATGACGGGTACAATCGTCATCTTCCTATTAGAAACTGTCAACATCAACATAGTCAACATCAATATAGTCAACATCAACATAGATTTCTTCAGTTTTTAAGTTGGTCTGGCTGGATGGCTATGTATTTATCACGCCTACCAACTGCACCAATGGTGCTAGACATGTATTCCTTAATGTGTTTATAAAAACAGTTTTGGGTTTGTTTTTTAATCCCCCCCCCCAAAAAAAAAGTTTTGTGCGCGTAGGGGTTCAATTTACAATATAAGTTTATGCTAAATTGATTCCTTAATTTGTGTCCGTCAGCATTCACGCTTGTCTTTTGAAAATTCAGACTTCTTTTTAGTGATCACTGCCCAAACACATGCGAAAGAAGTAACCTATTCATTGATCACCCCAGTGTCCTATTTTATAATTGATCATCCCCAACACGACATCCTGCCAAAAGACGTTGGTCACTGTTTCTGTTGAGTGACTAACCAGACCTGTTCTTATTTGTTTTTGTTAAATCCTGTTGTTGTTTTTTTTCTCTACAAAGAAAAAGAAAACATACAGGATGGGACATTCAGGAAAAGAGTCAAGGGGGGTCACAAATGTGGAGCTGGGCGAAAGAAAGAAAGAAAGAAAGAAAGAAAGAAGAAAGAAAAAGACAAAAACAAATGTTTTAAAAAGCAAGCAAGCAAGAAAGAAAGAAAGAAAGAAAGAAAGAAAGAAAGAAAGAAAGAAAGAAAGAAAGGAAGGAAGAGAGAAAGAAGAGAAAACGAAAACATACAGGATAGTAAATTCATAACAAAGTCAATACGTGTCAGAAATATGAAACTGAACCAGAAAAAGCAAAAAAAAGAAAGAAAGAAAGAATGAAAGAAAGACAAAAAAAGCAAAAGAAAGACACAAGGAAAGGAAGGGGAAAAGACAAACACAAATAAAAAAAGAAAGAAAGAAAGAAAGAAAGAAAGAAAGAAGAGAAAAGAAAACATACAGGATAGTAAATTCATAACAAAGTCAATACGGGTGAAAAATGTGAAACTGAACCAGAAAAAGAAAGAAAGAAAGAAAGAAAGAAAGAAAGAAAGAAAGAAAGAAAGAAAGAAAGATAGAAAGAAAGAAAGATAGAAAGATAGAAAGAATGAAGAATGATCGGAGGGGAGAGAAAGAGTAACGAAACATTAAAACGAAAGATTTTAAAATTTTGTTTAAATGGATGGAGGGGAAAACAGCTGTCAACATTAAAGAGGAAGTTGTAATCATGTTAGTAGAAAGAAAGAAAGAAAGAAAGAAAGAAAGAAAGAAAGAAAGAAAGAAAGAAAAAAGGCAGAAAGAGAAAAAAGAAAAAGAAAGACACAAGGGAAGAAAGAAAAAAGACAGAAAGAGAAAAAGTAAAGAAAGAAGAAAGAAAGAAAGGGGAGAAAATCAGTCAAGATTAAAGAGAAAACATATTGGACAATCTAAGAGAAGGAAAAGAAAGAGGATTTGTAAAGATAAGTAAATATTGAAGAAAAGCTAAACAATAATAACAAAAATTGAATCTGTGCCCAGACCCCCGTAAGTAATGGCAATATCTAAAGTTTAACAAATATTGAAATTAAATAAGACCAGGACAGAAATGGAAAATTTATATATATATAAATATAATTCATGCCCCCGAAAAATAAGTCGGAAAATATGATACAAAAATTAAGAACAAACGATAAAAAGCACATTAAAAAGCAAAGATTAAACGGATAAATGGCGAACTATTACAAAATGCATAATATAATAGATGACTAGATGAATACTCGCCATAACAGGCGGAATAAATTGCTGTAAAAAAGAAAAGAATTAATAAAATAGGTAGATAGATGGAAATCAGAGAGTGTTTAATGTGATGCTTTTAAAAAGTGATATTCTTTTTCTTTCGGAGTTTGTTTTTTTACGATCTCGGAAAAACACCGCTTAACAGAAAAATAAACAAAAAAGCAGACACAAAAAATGTGTCCATTCTGGCATCAATTTGCATTGTAAATCGAATCACCCCCCTGAAAATATTGGAGGCTGATTTTCAAAAATAATTTTCTGAAAATATTGTCCGGTGTCACATTGGTACACACTGGACATTTCATGGGTTTATGTTGTGTGGTTTTTGCGACTTTTAGAGTTTTTTTTTTTTTGCGATCTGGGAAAGCATCGCTTCTCTTTCTCTCAGCACGTCTCCACTGTTTGCAAGATATCTCCCTTTTACTCTCAGTCCCTTTCTATGAATGATATGAAGTCTGCAATCGATCTGAGAATGCCAACAGGTTGGCAGCAGGCAGGCCTCTTCAGCTAAAAAGCGGGTACAAGAAATAGCATGAATTTGCATTGCAAAATCGAACCTCCCCCTTATAAGTATTTTGCGGGGTCATTTTTAAAACCTAACTTCCAGTAGTACACACAGAAAATGTTATGGTTTTATATTGTGTGGTTGTTGTGGTAGGTTGCCACAGACAGACGGACATTTGGTAAATTATGAGATGATGTTGATGGAATGGAAGGGATATAATAATAGTGATTTTAAATTCAAACGGATTACCCAATCCAGGCCAGAATACCAGATCTAATCATTGAAAACTAGAAGAAAATGTGTCAGATAGTGAATGTCGCTGTTCCAGCAGATCACAGAGTAAAGCTGACAGAAAGTGAAAAACTGAAAAATGTACCCATCAATATTGGAGCGCTTGGAACAGTCCTGGAAAGTCTTGCAAAGACTGGGAAATAACGGGAAATCCGAGGGAGAATCAAAGCCATCCAAACTACTACTACTACTACTACTACTACTACTACTACTACTACTACTACAACAACATACATACCTACATACATACATACATACATACATACATACATACATACATACATAGCCAGTCAGCCGGACCGACTTGAAAACTGAAGAACCCTATTTTGACAGTTTTAGTTGACAGTTCATCGGAAACTAAAAGAAAATTTGGCAGACTTTTGGCGGACTGTTCCAGAGGATAAAAAATGGTGGCACATGAACGTGACCGTTGTGCCCATAATTGTTGGTGTGCTTCCAATGATCTCTTGCAAAGAGGTAGGATTTTAGGGGGAAATATTGCTTACTTTTTACTTAAATATAGTGAAATATATATATGTTTACAGGGAGTGTTTGTTTACTTGTCAACTCAGTTCAAATGTGTAGGAACATTCCTATTACCAAAGGTACTGTCGGACTGCATACTTTTAAGGTACATCTCATGTTACAGTTGAAGTATGAGTGACCAACAATGACAAATTTCAATAACATTTTCGGTATTTATCAATTTATGAATTAATTTATTTATTAAAAAGGTATTTTAAGAAGAATTGGTGTAAATAATTTTTTAAGTCACTCAACTTATCTAATTTCATGAAATATCGCTGAAATGGCTAGAACCGTTAGTTTTTTATTCTTATTTTTTTAAAATCTAAAGCAACACTAGCCTTTTGAAATTCAAGAGAATGAATAATTTTACAATGTCATACTTTTATATCATCAGAAAGAGTGTGAAAAATAAAAATTAATTGGTAAAAAATTGATAGAAATTATTTTAAATATTATTGAAATGATACGCTTACTAAAATTGTTGCCTTTATTTTTTGATAATTTTTTTCACCGACCGATGTCATGAAACATTTCATAACACACAATGACGTCTTTTTTTATTAATATTATTTCAATCAAATAAATAAATCCACAAAATTATTAAAAAGAAGAAATCATGTTTTAAAAAATTACCCAAGTAAACGTCTCTGCATTTGATCTAAAACTGTGTAAGTTCTATTGTGCAAAATGTAAAAAATATTATTAAGTCATTATGGAACACGGTGAAAATTTCACCTGTTAAATAGTGTCGATAAACACACAACAAATTGATTAAAACTTTGTTTGGAGAGTATACAAGGGAGATAATAGGGAGAGAAATAGATAAGAATAACATTATTTCTTAACCGGTCTCCCATACTTACCGATTGCTTTACGTACGTACGTAATATATTAATTGAAATAATTATATAAAAAACCACGGGAACATTGGATTTTGTTAAACTTTACATTTCTCGATTATTAAAACAATTTTTTTTTAATAAGAACGTTTCATAAGTAATTACGAAGGATAAACAATTTTAAAATATTAAAAAGATCATTTATCTATAAATTAAGGTTTTGAAAAAAATCTTTTAAAAATTATTTTTTAGAAAATATGTTTTTATTTTTTGCAGAACTCTAAAGTCTACAATATATTTTAATTAAAAAAAAAGCAAGTACAAACAAAACCCAATTCAGGTCATATTTTCAACATCTGCGGAAAAGGTTTCGAATATCATTTTAACTTATTTAATTTCTGCGGGGACTTATCTTTATAGAATAGTAACTAATTTAAGTAATAGCAAGGTATTTTATATAGATTCCATAAAATTTAATGAAGTGGGAGATGATAGACTTAAACAAAATTTCCCACAAATTCTTCCTAAAACATTTTTCATAAATAAATGCGTTCATAAATGAATATGTAACGAAAGTTTTATTGCAATCCGATAATTAGATATTTTTTGGTAGATTTTTGAAAATCTGACTGTATTTAGCATAAAAATTTTCTATGTGCAAATTATTACGTCCCATTGTAAACAACTATTCCAAAGGCAAAAATACCTGGTTCTAAATATAGGAAACAAATCATTTTTAAATCTGAATTTTCTCCAATTCTTCTTTTTACGAATTACAAACAAATTTGTCAAAAGTTCGTGGAAGTATCTGTTCATTTAACATTACTGTCGTCACTGTTTTGGAGTACTAAATCGTATGTATTTTTGTGATAGCTTTTCAATCCCCCAATGAATTTTCTGCATTTGACCACACTTGATTTTTCCATTTTTTTAACCACGACATCTCTCTATCTCTCTATCTCTCTCT
>VCCN01004508.1:321686-334607 GCA_006491835.1 Architeuthis dux | reverse complement strand
AGATAGATAGATAGATAGATAGATATGAGCAAACTGCGATAGTTCCGAACACATCAATGGGGTTTAAGATATGTCAATGAAAACAACGCGCATACATTCATTCCAGCTTAAGACATAAATTTGTAAATTAAGTGAAACAGCCAATCACCGCCCCAGCACACATTTGCCTCGTGCGCAGTGAAGCGCAGGAATTTGCATCAAGAGCCAGGAGACTATGGCAGAAATTGTAAACTGCCATTTCCCTCTATCACATCTCAAAGATGTGCCAATCGTCTGCGGCCACTCGGCCCACCCTGGCCGGTACTTCATTCAGTTTACTCATGGTCGACCAGTCAGCTTTTTATGCAAAGCATTCATTGTCAGACGGGTGTCATATTCTCTTTCTTTTGTACGCTCACTAATTTCATTTGTTATGAAACGAGTATGAAAACTATAGAACGCCTTGTAGTTTCTTTTATTTTTTTTGTATTATGCTGAATTGACCGATGAATAGGACAGGCCCCGCTTAAAGGTTTAATTGCCGCGAACGGCGCTGTAGTGGACAAATCCCGCCGAATAACAATGGTATTACGAGAATGGCTATGAGCAATGGGAAAAGAAAGAATAAAAACGTCTCTTGATTGGAGGTTGGTCTGCTACGAAAGACGTGGTGAGAGAGCGAGCCTCCGAGCCCTGATGTGCGCAGTCCCCGCTGGGATAACCCGAACCACAAGGAGTTGTTCGTATCATGCTTCAATCACCACCACCCCCTCTATCCTACAAGTCTCTCGTTCTCCCCTCCTCTCCTCTCCTCTCATCGTCCCCCTTCTTTCTCTTTCCCCCACTCTCTCTCTCTCTCCCTCGTTTCCTTCAACTTTCTCCCACCTGCTCCATCTCTTTAGTCTATTTATGCCCCCCCCTCTCTCTCTCTTGATTCCACCTTTTCGCTCACACTCGTTCTCTTTTCTTTGTTTTCACTTTCTCTTTAACCTTAGCTTCCCCCTCTCTCTTTCCTCTACATCCTCTCTCTCCACCTTATCCCTCTCCCCTCTCCCTCTCTCTTGTGTGCTTTTACTTTCACTTTCACTTTCATTCTCTTGCACGTTCTCCCTGTTTTTCCCCCTTCACCCCCTCTCTCTTTTCGCTTTCATTTTCTCCATCCCTCTCGCTCACTTTCGCTTATTTCCACTCTCCCATTCTCTATTTATCTGGGGTACATCACTATCGTCTACATCACTTTAGCAGATATCAGTTTTGCCTAAATTACTTTGGTCTAAAATCACTTTAGTCTACAGATACTTTGATCTACAGGCACTCTTCAGTAAAAACCACTGGTAAGCGCTTTTAGACTAAAGTGCCTGTAAACCAAAGTGCCAAAGTGATTTAGACAAAACTGATATTTGCTAAAGTGATGTAGACTAAAGCACCATAACCCTTCTTGTATTTTTCACTTTTGTTTATTTCTATGTTAACATGCGCTTGGGTTTAAGTTGGAGTTGACTTTATTCCCGTAAAAACAACAAGAACAAGAACTAATCCTCCCCTAATTCAGGGGAGTAAACTCTTCACTGTTTGTTTATCGCATCACGTTAAACCAAATCCATATATAAAATTAACATTTCTCTATTTGAGACCACGACCAAGTGATTGGTAGGCGGCTCACTTACCAACTGAGCCAAACTGACAAGTCTTATATATTTGCGAATGTATGTATTATATATACAATACAAAAGCTGCAGTAATCATCTTCAGTCGGAATAGAAGTAGGAGCGGAGTTTGACCCTGCAGTAGCCAGGCATGTTTTAACTTGTATTCAATTGTAAATAATCACTTGGTACTTTACAGATTATACATCAAAAGATGTAACCAATAAAACGCTTTCGATGCATACGCCCTGACTGGTATATTCACGTCTTGCTGATACTTTTGAGAAAAAGCACAAACCCTCTCTATTGCCGTTGAATTTCGCTTCGAACATATTAAACATCTATTTACACCCACCACACCAGCAACACCCTGCAAACTACAGCTGCTACTATCAGATTCTCTAAAAATCTACTAAACAGTACTCTGCCAATCGCTGCAGCTAATAGTCTTTCTGTTGAACTACTCAGTTAGCTACCACTCCTTAAAATACTTCACAGAGATTGGGTAGCCGTAGACGACTCAGTATTTTATCCCGAGACATTTTTAACATAACAATTATCGATTGGAATCTTTCTTCAAATTTAGACACTCTGTGACCCTTCGTTTTCTAATCATTGCCTATGATATTTTTCTTTTCTTTTCCCACTCATCTTTCACGAAGATGGCGATCATAATTACTTTTTGACTAGTATTTCCGTCATCTTATTTCTGTTGCTTTTTATCACAACTCTCAGACCGCCATTCTACGGTCGTTAGTAAACAGCGCGGCATGGTATCCCTTTCCCAACTGGCATCCCTTTTCCGCTGGAAGCCTGCCTGTTTGGAAAAGCTGCTTTACCGATTAGGCCACGAAGACCAACCAGTTACAGAAAGTTACAATTGTTTTAAATGTCTGGCGAGACACGGGAAATAGTCCAGGCATTTTACTAAAAAAACCTTCAATTATAGTTAGATAATCCTATGCTAATATTACAAAAGTGTTATATATTCTTAAGATGATTGGATACTTTTTGTGTTGGGTCTCAGCATCTTTCATGGTTGCCAGTTGGGCAATAGATTACAAAAGAAGTCATGGAATTTTGGAGCAGGTCCATGCACAATTATCTCACAGGTGTTTCATTTTTCATTTTAAAACAAGGGTTTATGATATTTGATGGTAAATAGCTCGAAATGACTTGCTCTATATGGTTATATTGTAAACTTTAATCAGCATGAAATTTCCTTTCCAATTATATACAATATGCTCATATTTGATGAAAATTATTTTTATGGCTAAAAGGCGTTTTTGAAAGGATCATATTTAGGCGATTTTCAAAACTTTCCCTTCATACAATTTTAGACTTCTTTCTCTCATTCTAAACATATTGAGGACACGAAATCCGTTAAGTTTTTTGGGGTTTTTTTTCAATTTGTGTGAAGTGAAGTTACATTATTACTGGAATAAAACGAAATTATTGAAATTAGGGCTACCAGGTCATTGCCACATCCTTTAGAAAAGAAAATCTGTATTAAACGTTTTTGACTATCCATACGTCAACCTGAATTTCTAGGCAGAAAGCGCCTGACTGGAAGTTGATAATCATTCAAAATATCTTATGTAAACGTAAATCCACGATATTGCTTGCGCTTGTGTGCAGCTATAATAACACGTAATTATTTGGATTTAAATGGACACTCATTCATTAAACACGTAAACAAACGGTAAAAACGCTAAAGGCGAGCTTTTGAAATCGTGTTAAGATCACATTGACCACATATTGCTGCAAGTCGATCCTAATTACCGATTTAATCTATCAACCATGAAAGATGCTGAGACCCAGCACAAAAAGTATACAATCATCTCAAGAATATACAACAGTTTTGTAATATTAGAATAGGTTTATCTAACTATAATTGAAGAGATGTTTTGAGTAAAATGCCTGGGCTATTTCCCGTGTCTCGCCAGACATTTAACACAGCTGTAACCTTCTGTAACCGGTTGGTCTTCGTTGTCTAATCGGTAAAGCAGCTTTTCCAAACAGGCAGGATTTCCAAGGAAAAAGGATGCCAGTTAGAATCTCTGTCTGTGTGCCTACGTGTATGCACTACAATTACTCGACAACAGGACATTCGCCAAATATTTTAGTCAGCACACAGGACAATGCAGTGTCGAGTTTGAAGTTTTTTGATCAGCGGTTCTCAAGAAATCTAATGAAAATAAATAAAAAATGACAGATTATATATATTATTTCATCAAAAATTATAGACCTAAATGTAGATGTCTTGTTCCTGGCATGCCTCGATAGTTGACGGACAAGCGAGTGGTTTGATGAGCACATAGTCCAAATTTGTGTAATATTTTTCCCGAGATGAAAGACTGCACAGTGTATTTTCTGCATTGTTCAAACCTCTTCTGATGACACCGGTTGCACGGGAAATGCATAAATGCTTATCTTAATGATACTAAATATGTTTGAGATGTAACACGCTTCTCTCAATCTTGCATTTCCACATTGTCAAATTACTTTTAGCATATATATATAATGTGTGTGTGTGTGTGTGTGTGTGTGTATGTGTGTGTGTGTGTGTGATGTCCTACCCAAATTTTCGGGGAAATTGTACAACGTTACCAAACTGAATGTAGTACGGACTTTTGCCGCAACCCTTGGGAACATATCCTTTGTTAGCCAGTATGTAAATAGCAAACAAGGGACTACTTTGAATAGAACAGTTGGAATTTCTTAATACGAAGTCTTAATTAACCATTATTAATATTTGACTAGTATTTTCTTTCATCTTAATTTTGGTTGCTTTTCAGCGCAACTACTTATATAGTTATATATTTTATAAATATATCATTTGCTTTCCTGTGTTTTTAAATTTAAGTGTTTTTTCCCGGGAAACGCCGAGTATCCCTGCTAATAGCCAGAGTTTTAAAAAAAAAGCAAATAAATAAATAACAAGACAGGCTGCTGCATAGATACTCGGCGTTGCCCGGGAAAAAACACCTAAATACTCTACTCCAACTTCTATTCCGACTGACAATGATTACTGCAACTTTTGTATTGTATATATGTTAAATAAAGAATTATAAAAATATCTGATGATCGATTTCTCGTGAAACCAACTGTACAGGTTGTTATGAACAAATAAAATATTTTTCTCCTATATTTACTTTTCTATATCTATTTATTAGAATGAAATAAGCCCATACGTATCTGTACGATAAATGTTCCTTGATATCTAAGGCTTGTTATTTTAGCTCACTCAGTAAAAAACCGGCCAAGGTCGCGAGTTCAAATAACGTTAGGGAAATTGGCATCTTACATATTGGTTTACACCCCAAATTTTGGTGAGGGTTGTTCTTGTTGGTTTTTTGATACGGTAAGAAAACAAATTCAACTCCTGGCTTTGTCTTTGAGTTTGACAAAAACGTAAAATAAAAACCCCGTCTTCTTTAAAGTGTCAAGTGTTATGATTTGCGTATCCGGCCACCTGTGGCGGAAATGTAAGTGGCCTCGATCACCTTAGGAGATGGTATATTGCATCAATGTTGTAAACGTGAGACACCACGTATGCATTGGGGAGATCTATAAAGCAAACCCAAAGAAATCATCCCGGCCTGGGAAGCGGACAGAAATCTCGACACTCAAAGAAGACAGACATCAGCGGAGCCGAAAGGCACGAAACCGCTGTCCCTGCTGGGGGACAGCCTGGCGGTTCTCCTTGTCTTCTCTCTTCCACTCTTCACTATCCGGCCGACAAAGATGTATGTTATGTAATAAAAATATGTCCAGATATTTTTACAAGCAAGTCTTCGGGTTTCCTTTCTATCCAAGCCCAGGACTTATGTATAGTGGGGTACTATACAACACAAGTTGTGTATTATCTGATGGTATTTCATTTTAACTATGCGAATTACACGCATTTTTTAAAGTCATTCAGAACACAAACGCTAGTAATTTTCCGAAAAATATCAGTGTGTCCTATCTGACTGTAATAGTTACGAATGTTCCCACCGGTGCCAATGGTTGTTGTTCGTACCTATAATAGCTCATTGTCTACGTAGCCACGACATTCCTACTTTGAAGTTTACGTAACACAACATTCCTCCCCTCCAATTTCCCCGACGCACTAAACTAAGAAAATATCAATAGCTGTCATCGAATTCTGATAGTTTGCCAAACGGGGATATATTCACAAGAGGAAACCGTAAAAACACAGTCAGACGCACACTTATATCAATGGTTACTTGGCCGTCTCAAACAATCATTGTTGTAATTCGTATTAGGAATGACAACAGAGCCCGGACTAAGCCTCCGCCATAGCCTCCATCGCAACCAGTATTATTAGTTTTATTATTGCTACCATTATGGGTCTCCTTCTCTGAGGTCAGTCGCTGCTGTATTCTATCTTAAGAGGTAATGGGTTTATTTGAGTAATTTTCTGCCACACTGCTTCTTTATTGGTCTAATTTGTGCATTTCTTACCGGGCAAATTCCGGGGTCGGCCTATCTCTAGTATTTGACAAACACAAAGCCGTGACACGCCTGACTGGTTTGCAACTCACTTAGGAGATTGAATTGAGAGACACGCCTCTACTCGGCCGAGTCTTGAGAGTGACGGGAAGTAAAAGATTCCAATAGACTGTCGATTAGTTAAAGAGTGATAGGGAAATGTATTGATGGAATAGAATAAGTAACCGAGAGTGGGAATCAGTGATCGATTGAGGAAGTGGGAGGAGAGGCAGACTAAACAGACAGAGGAGGGGGGAACGGTCAGAAATATTCGGGGGGTGAGTGAAGAGGATTATAAGATGAATAAGAGAAGGGGGATGAGAAGGAGGGAGAGAAAAAGACGACCGAGCTGGCCAAGAAGGAAGACATAAAAGCAGAGTTGAAACACATTGTTGGAGAAAGAGAAAATGAGAAGGAACGAGAGAGAAGAGGAGAGAAAGAGAAATAGAGGAGTGATAAAAGGAAAGTGATATAAGAGAAGGGGGGGAAGAAAGAGAAATGGCAGAGTGAGAAAATGAGAGTGTAAGAGGTGCGGGAGGGGAAAGAATTAGAAAGCAATGACATGAGAGAAAAAGAGGAGGAAGAGGAGGAGGGAAGAAGAAAATAAGGAAGCGTAAAATGAAAGTGAGGAAGGAAACAGAAAAAGTGAGAAGTTGAGTGAGTAAGAAAGAGGCAGGAGCAGAAAGGAGATAAAAAAGAAAGAAAGAACGAGAGAATAAGAGAAAGGAAAGAAAGACAGAAAGTAAGAAAGAAAGGTAGGAAGAAAAAAGAACTGAAAAGTAAGCGGAATATAACCGTTGGAGAAAGAGTGTTCAAATCACAGAAAGAGAGAGTGGGTCATTAAAAAAGAAAGAAAGGTAGCAGAGTTCAAGAAAGAAGAAGTAAAGAAAGGAAATCAAGTGAAAGGAGAAAAATGAAGATGAAGAAGACGAGGTAAAGGTAAAACAAAATGGTGGAGCTAAGAGAAGAAAATGAAATAGAAACTAAAAAGAGCAAGAAAAGAGGATAGAAATGAACGAAGGAAAACAAAGAAGGAAAAGACTAAGAAGCAAGTTAGCGAATAAAGACGAAATGAATAATGTGAAAACAAATAAAGGAAAGATGAAGAAGAGGTGGAAAAAAAGCAAAGAATGAGCGATGAGAAGAAAAATGGAATGGTCTTGTGCCAAACTTAGTTAAGCTTACTAAATATCGAGAAGAAAAGGATGAACTATTGGTAGTAGTAGTAGAAGAAGAAGAAGAAGAAGAAGAAGAAGAAGAAGAAGAAGAAGACATGGGGAGAAGAAGAAATGGGGAGAAGAAGTGAAAAAGAAAAGAAAAAGAAGAGGAAAAGAAGAAAAGAAGAAGAACAGGACAAGAAGGACAAGAAGAAGAAGAGGGGGGAAAGGAAAGGAAGAAGATGTTGAAGAAGAAGAGCAAGAAGCCGAAAGAAGAAAAACAAAATGTCCAAAAGAAAAAAGAATTAAAAAAAGAAAAAGGAAGGAAGAACATTGTGTATAGAGGCTGGCAAGAAGCTAAAATGGCCGTTACATTGACAAGGAGAGGCGAGCTAGATTGACGACAATAAAAAGACCTGACGATGAAAGGGAAACGAGAAGTTGTGTTCCTTTCCACTAAAAACGGCGATCCCCGGAGACACCATCGGAATACAAGCCACATATCTATATATCTCCATCTTCTTCTTCACCGCTACCTTCACTTCTCTTTCTTAACGATCGCCTCACCTACCAGCTCCGATCACAAGACACTTACTCCAACTGCAAGCCGCCACAGTCTTCTTGCTTTTGTCTACGAGACATACACATAACATACATACAGTTTGTTAAATCAACCACACAAGACGATTTACATATCAATTTGGGAGGGGAAAAAATGATTAAAGTTTCTCCCGAACGGTAACCACGCGCCGATAGCGAGATTTGTGCGAGACTACGTGAAAGGCGATAAAAGCAAATAATAAAAATTTGGCAGAGAGAGAGAGAGAGAGGGGGAGAGGGAGAGAGAGAGGGGGACGGCGTAAAACAAGGGAAGAAAGAGGACGAAGAAGAAAAAAGAGAGCCGACTTTTGGGGGTTGTGAATGCAGAAGGTTGGTAGAAGACGAGGTTGAAAAAAAAAAAGGACATAGACACGACGCTGGTGAGACATAATAAAGCAAGTCTGGTTAGTCACTCAATAAAAACCAATCACGTGACCAACGTCTTTTGGCAGCATGCCGTGTTGGGGATGATCAACTAAAAAAATTAGAAAACGGGGTGATCAATGAATAAGTTACTTCTCTCGCCTTTTGTTGGGAGGTGATCATTAAAAATGTCTGAATTTTCAAAAAACAAGCGTGAATGCTACCGGACACAAACTAAGTGACCAATTTAGCATAAACATACATTACAAATTGAATCTCCCCACTAAAAATCTATCTAAACTAAGGGACCAATTTAGCATAAACTTACATTGCAAATTGAACCTCCACACTAAAAACCTATCATGGGGATGAATTTTCATAAAACAAAATAAACATTTTTTTCTAGATATAATAAGGAGTAAATGTTTAAATGTCCAATCATCTAGCTTCATTGGTGTAGCCTGTACGCGTGATACATACATAGCCAGTCAGACAGCCAGACCAAGTTAAAAACTGAAGAAACCTATGTTGACAGTTTTGGTGACAGTTTTAGTTGACGGTTTTGAACATGACGTTGGTGAGACATAATAAAATAAAAAGGGAGGGAACTAAAAATAAAGATTTAGAATGTACACAAAGATGTCCAAACCACACGCACGCACACACACATGCACAGGTACACGCATACACACACATATGTACACACACATGTACACACACACACAATGAATACAAACATACACATGAACAGACATACACACACATATACATACACATGTACACATATGCAAACAACCATTAGAACACAAGCACTTTTATAGATAAACTCAAAATATACTTTTATACATTTACACGAAAGTACCTACAAATCGGATATATACACAGACATACACACATGTAGATACATTCATACCTACACTTGCAGACGAAGAGAAAATAAGCGAGGCAGAGAGGAGGAAAGATAGAGAAAAAAGAAGAAAAAGTGAGAACAAACAAAGACAAGAGAGGGGGGAAGAGAAAGAGGAGGAAGAGCTTTTTAAAAAGAAAATAAGAAAGCGAGAAAAATAATGAGAGAGAGGGAGGAGGACGGAAAGAAAGATTAGAAAAATAAGCGAGAGAAAGAAAGAGGGAAAGAAAATGAGAGAGGGGGGAGGAGAGAAAGCAAATAAGAAAATGAATAAGGAGGAAGAGGAGGATGAGGAGGGAAAGAAACATAAAAAGAGTGAGGTGGAGAAGAAGGGAAAGAAAAAGAAGAACATGAGAGAGAAAAGAGGAGGAAGGAAAGGAATAACGAACGTGATATAATAATCGAATAATCGAGTGGAGGGGAAGGAAAGATAGAATAAGCAAAGAAGGAGAAAATGAAAGAGTGAGATTACAACGATGCAGGAGGGGAAGAGAAAGCAAGAGACACAGAAGATATATAGATATCAATAGGTGTACGTACAAACACACACCTCGCAACATTCGTAAGCTCACATACGCACATGAACTCGTATACATTCACTAAGACATTATTAAGCTTACAGTCCCATATTTACATTGGTGAAATCACTAAAACAAGATCTTCAAAGAAAAGTGTTATTTTTCAGTTGAACCCTAAGGTAATCAACTTAAAAGGGCAAAATAGAATCGAAAATCTATAGAAATAAATCGGATATCGCCCATATAGATATATAATAAAGTATATAACTTGCTTCTATAATAGCCATTTACTAAACCTACCATGGTCTGAAACAAGTATATATACAGCAATGGACACGATTATTAGCACCCTCACATGTTTTGTATTAACTGCATAACATCTTCAGAAATAAACGGTATCTACCAAATGTGTATTATCAGAATATTTTAGAAGGATGTCCGAAGTAATTTAAAACATTATTTTTCAACTTACGTGTAGTAATTTCAATGAACAAATATGACCAGGACAGTAATATTGGCACCCTTCGTTAATATTTTCTTGCACACCCTTCGGTTAATGATGACTGCCCCAAAACGTGTCTAGTAGCCTTCTATAAGCTTCTTGCTCCTGTTAGCTGGTAGTTTCTCCAACTCTTCCTTTGTAATTTGTTCAAGCACTTGAATGTTTGTAGCATTCCTGTGGTGTATAGTACGCATTGAATCCATGACTTCAGAATTCCGCTTGCTGTAAAGGTTTTCAATGGGATTGACATTAGGACTCATTGTTGGCCAATTTAAAACAGTCCATTTTTTCCTTTTCAGCCATCCTTGTGTGCATTTGGATCTGTGCTTTATTTTTTTGTGCTGGAGCAGCCATGATCTTCGGACCAAACCTAGTTTTCTTACATTGGCACTTTGCTTTAAAATCCTTTGGTAATCCTTTGATTTCATGATACCTCTGATACGGTCAGGGCCTTCAGTATCTGAGTCAGCAAAGCAGTCCCACGAAATGTTTTGTCCCCCACCAAGCACAACTGTAAGAATATCTGGACAAACAACAATCATCATGGGAAAATGTTCTGTAGACAGACGCTACCAAAATAGAGCTTTTTGGAAATGCACACTAGCAATTTGTTTATTGACGAGGAAATGGCTTTTCATTTCCTCGTCAATAAACAAATTGCTAGCGTCTGTCACAATACATAAGTTTAAGCATAGTGGAGGATATATAATGTTATTGGGCTGCTTTGCCGTCTCTGGTACTGGAAGCCTGGCCGTATCAAAGGAATCGTGAAATAAAAGGATTACTAAGGTGTTTTAAGAGAAGTTAGTTTAGTCCGAAGATCACGGGTGCTCCAGCACAAAAGAAACCTACAGCACACATCCAAAAGCACACAAGAATGGTTGAAAAGGAAGAAAATGGTTTCAAACTGGCCAACAATCTCAATCCCATTGAAAGAATTCTGCATAGAATCAAAAGATTGAACAAATTGCACAAGAATAGTGGGAGAAACTACCGTCTGGCAGCTGCAAGAAGCTTATAAATGGCTACAAGAAACATTTGGAGGCGGCCATCATTGTCAAAGGGTGTGCAACCAAATAATAATGAAGGGTGCCAATAATACTTTTCACGTCATATTTTCTGTTTCTTTGAAATTACTACATATACGAAACATGGAAATGAACCAAACGAGCTGAAAACTCAGAATAGCACAGAGAGCCATGGAAAGAGCAATGCTAGGGATAACTCTAAGAGATAGAGAAAGATCAACATGGACCAGAGAGAGAGGACTAGAGTGAAAGATATTATACAACTAATTAAGAAGCAAAAGTGGAGATGGGCTGGCCACCTAGCAAGAAAAGATGACAATAGATGGGGAAAAGACTAACCGATTGGTGCCCATGGGCCAGTAAACGAAGTAGGAAGACTTGGCAGAGGTTAGCACAAGATAGGTCATCATGGAAGGAGATGGGAAAGGCCTTTGTACAGCAGTGGACTTATAACGGATGATGATGATGATGATGATGATGATGATGATGATGATGATGATGATGATGAAGTTGAAAAATAAAGTTTCTTTGTTAAATTGCTTTATACATCCTATTGAAATATTCCGATGATACACATTTGGTAGATTTGTATATACTTCCCTTCTATAATGGTCTTAATGGTCGGACAATTTTGCAATTTTGTTTTTTCTACCTAAAAATCGTTTTAACAAGTTTTGACATTCTGTGTGTTGTGCATTGAAAAAGAGAAAGCATTACTGACAGAATATGACTATTGTATGTATAATGTCAATGTATTAGTAATGATTTTATGGTAGAAATGAATCCCAAATGATAAAAAAGGATCGTCTGCGGTCAGGAATTATGCAAGCATAACTGAAATAACAGGGCTATTATATGTATGATGTAAATGCATTGCTAATGATTGTACTATAGCAAATGAAGACGAATTGAATGGTCAGTATTAAAAGCAAGCATTACTAGCAGAATCGGGATATTATATGTAATGATGTTTATCTTAGACGAGAAAAGGGCAGCAAAATACACGTCAGAAGTGATACTCATCGCTTTCAGATGGATGTTTAAAAGAAATTACCAAAAGGAATTTTGAATCCTTTCCGTGTTTTAGTCCATAAATTGTTCCGTTATAAAGTGACAGTGAGAAAAATTAAGAGTTGGTTGATTTGGAGTGAATCGGGACTGTGGAATACGTTAAGTAGGAACCTAGGAACTACATTTCTCTTATATGTACTGCTATATTCCTACACCTGCAGAAACGTAAAATCATATTAACTGTTACATAATCCCGTAAAGTGAAGGTTAAAAAGGTATGTAGTAGCATTTTGGAGTAAGTCGCAGGGTTTCAAGTGCAACGATTGGTTGCAATTTTCATTTTGCTCCAATTGAGTTAAGGAGGACATGTACCTCAACGTTCCTTCATACGTATTACTCTAAGATAAATAACACTTTAATTATGGCTTCGGACAAAACGGATCCGGAGAGGAGATGAACGCCGCTTGGAAATAACTGTGATCAATCAAATACCGGTTCATAGTTCAGGCTATTGCTACTACTTATGACAGCTTCTGTAACAATTGCTTACTGAGTTATGTCTTTATATATCTGCCTAGGAAGGATTGGGGCGTATAACCTTTAGAGTAAATTCTTTAAAAACCCTTTGGTAACTCAACATTATTATATGAAGTAATTCTAGAATTCCATATTTGAGTGTAGTGGACGGTATTCTCTGCCAAGCGGATCCTCAG
>VCCN01004508.1:192369-208026 GCA_006491835.1 Architeuthis dux | reverse complement strand
TCTTGTTTTTATCTGGAGCAATCTCATCAATGAACAAAAATAAATTACGGTGAAGATGCCTGCATTAATGCTAGACCACCATTTCAATGTAGTTTCATACATTAGTTTCCCATTTTTTTTTAATAATGAATGCAAATAGTTTATTTCGTTTTTCGTTATTCTTTAATATTTTTCAATGAAATGTTGTATGTAGGTCTGTGGAAAGATTCTACCCGTGGGATGGTGAGTTATGGCCGATCCGATTGTTTGTTTATATTTTATAAGAAAAAACGTTGTTTTTGTTATAATTGGGAACATTTCTCAAATCTTGACCGATTTTGCTGAAATTTGGCTATAATGTTGACAAAGCCCCAGGAATTGAAAAATGGTGAGTTACGGTCGATCTGATCTATTGTTTACATTTTATATGTAAATAACCATATGTAAACATGCAAAACATATTTGGAACTTTGGAACTGCTGAACCGATTAGAATGAAATGATTATACAGGTTCTTGGGCACCTAATTACTGAAAATATATAACGTTTTTACCAATTTTATGGTTTGAATTTTTTTTTAATCGGTTATCTCGGAGTTAACAGTCCTAATAAACAACTAATTGTTCCTCTCTCCCTCCCCCTCTCTCTCTCTCTCTCTCTCTCTCTCATATATATATATATATCAACCGTTTTCTGGAGACCTTTATACTTTTTAAATTGGTTCCTCAAACCTTATTTTCATAAAGTTAAGGTTAATTTTTTTATGATACATAGTTTCACTGGAATTTATTTTGGCCAATTTTTGTGTCCATGCCTAACTTAGATGACTTATTGGCATTTACCAAACTTAACTAAGTCTGGCACAAGACTACAAGCGAGGGGCGCCTAGTGAGTATCACGGTCGTGGTAATGGTCTAACGAGACTAACTTGCTAACAACTACACCACGGCGAAAGTGTGGATGTATAATTACTCTGAGGTAAGTAATAATGCCAGTGTACCCCAATTAATTTTTTTTTCAAGAACAAACCCACTTGGAAGAATAATAGACAGCCAATCCTTCAATGATACAAGTACTTTAAACGGCGGTATGACAACGATGACAGTTGGGGTTTAACAATATATTTGGGGAAACGTGGTCGCACGCTACGCTTTGGCTCCGGAAAAGACCGGAGGCCTCCGGAATATGCTAATGGCTCCGGAAACGAGTCTGCCTACGTGAACCAAAAGGCTTTGTCTGCTTGACCTTTGACCTAAATCACAGACGGCAAATTTCCTGCACTAAATCAGTTCGGCAATCAGTGCAAAGAAATTATTGAATATTAAACTTTATTTTCATTGAAATATGAAAGACTCGTTTAACAAGGAAACGGCAACGACACAGTATTAACAACCACAACAACAACAACAACAACATAGTATTAAGAATAACAACAACAACATCAACAATAATAATAATAATAATGATGATGATGATGATGATGATGATGACTCGTTGTAGTAAAAGTAGCAAAAACAACAAAGTTTGTAACTACGACTATTCTGATAAAACTAACTGACAATGTAATCCGTGATACGATGTCTAGAATGTATTAAACAAATATATCAGAACTTTCAATATCTTTAATGATTCCACGTATCATATACAAAAGTATAGAAAACGTCTATTATTCCCTTCAAACGCTGCTTTTGTGATCAGAACAGCGATATTCATATGTAATTGTTTTTCTTACTTTATTTGATTAAAAATCACAATTTCGCCTATTGTCCAATTGAAAATAAGTAGATTTCCAATTATCACTGTCCTTGTCACAAAAGCAAAGTTTGCTGGGAATAATTGATATTTTTTTATACTTTTTAGACATAATCTATTAGAAAATAACAATTATTAGCCAGGAACAAAAAAAGAAGTTGGAGTTGACTTTATTTCCCCCCCGTAACAAGAACAATTCTCACCGAGTTTAGCTAAACTCTTCATTGTTTGTCTATACCGTCACGTTAAACCAAATAGATATATAAAACTAACATTTCCCTACAGTGATTTGAAATCACGACCTCATGATTGCTAGGCGGATCGCTAACCAACTGACAAATATTATATATCTATGAATTTATGTTTTATATATACAATACAAAAGTTTCAGTAATCATCTTCCGTTGGAATAGAAGTAGGAGTGGAGTCTGACCCTGCAGCAACCAGTCTTGTTATTGTTGCTATTGTGGATTTATCAGAGAGAACATTGCTGTTTGAAACAGATATAATTTTTAGTGCCAAGAAAATGAAAAACAAATTTTCTTTTCCTCTTTCTGTTTATCTCTTTTTCTTTCACCGTTTATAGGTATTTACTAAGCCTAGCTTAGTACAGCACAAGGCCACAAGTTTGGGGTACCCCGTGAGTGATTGTAATTGATGTTTTTTTAAATTTAACTAGATTAATATTTTGGGGTCCACCAACCCCCTGTGTTATAACGTGAACCGCGCTATAGCGAACCGCGTTATAACGGGGGAACCTGTAATAATGTTATGTAGATTGCTGATAATTACTTAACAGTTAGGCGACTAATTGTGATTGTCAATTTACTAAGCTTATCTTAGTACGGCACAAAGTCTCAAACGTGGTCTACACAGTGAGTATCAGTATTAATATGCGAGAATAGTTTGCTAAAACTCCTGCACGTTGAGATGCTTACTTTATTTATCTATCTATCTATCTATCCCTGTTCCTCTATCTATCTACCCCTGTCCCTCTCTCCAAGTCTCTCTCTCTCTCTTTGTTCATCATCTATATATCTATCTCCATTCATATCTATCTATCAATCTCAGTCTGTTCATCTCTATCTATCTATAAGTATATCTATATATCAATAAGTCTATCTATCTATTTACCTATCCGTCTATGTCATGCAGTATCTATTTGTGCTCTATAGCCATCGTGAATTTATTGACATTGACAACTCTAACACTTAAAACAAACCTTTAGTTTTACGCTTACCGAATGTTTCCCTCCTACTCACCAAACGGGCCCTACATCGTAAATGGGCAAAACCTCCTACACAACTTTTCCCATTCCTTGTAGCGGTTTAGTTCACGTGCCAATTTACCCCCACACCCACTCCACTCCGCTTTTCTTTTTCCCTTTCACCACGATAACTGCCGGACATTCATCACCCATTTTCTCCACTTGGCAACGCTCACTTCCTGTCCGACATTTCTAAATTCACAAATGATGCTCTTCTATATCGACTCTCGTATCATCTCGCGCAGATCTCGTTCTCCTTTTAGAAAGGCCATTCACTCATTTCAATATCTTTAACTTCGATCGTTGTTATGTTTCCCCCCCCCCTCGAATACATTACAAGATCCGTCTCTTAGTCATTGCTCCATGATTATCCCTAATACAGATATTTCTTTCACCAGCAGGGGAAAATAAATAGACAGAAACGGCATGTGTGTATCATCATAATACTCTTAAAGACTTTTTTCTTTTATTTGCTCAATACATTTGATGCTTGTTTTTCTTAAATTTTATCTGATAAGTACGATGAAATTCACTCTCACCGCAGTGTCTGGCTTTGTTCGGACTAACTCTCTTGTTTTTCATTGCTTTCTTGTTACAACATTTTGGCTACTGTACACTCGGGCTTTCTTTGGGTGTCTGTTTTATTTTTTAAAAGTTGAAACTTGATCTGCTGGGGCATGCGTGCTCTTTCCCCAAACGTGTCACATCCGGTGTTTCTGCATGTTTTTTTAACCTCAAATCTAATATTTCTTTTCTGATCAATGGCTCCCATATGTTATTGATATGTATGCTTGGCCTACTGATCGCATGATTTAGGCATAATGTGTGCGCCGTTTCCTTACTTGGGATGTATTTCTTTCATCTTATCTCTATTACTTTTTATCGCAACTCCCAGATCAATTAATAATAATAATATACGAAGCTACATCTAAGAAATTCGAATGATATTCAGCAAAGACGTTTGAGCAAAGAGGGTCATGGCTAGCGTGATCAAAGGACACATCTCTCATATTCGGTAACATGGCGTGATTAAAGGAAGGAACGACACGTTGCAAATCATGTAAGCAATTAAGTATATATTTGTCATGTACCGATGTGGATTTGGTCAGCGCCTATGGAAATGTAAACTAGAAAATCATTAATGGGGCATTCGTGTCAAGATCCTACCCTACCTTTCCGGCGCCCAGCCCTTCGGAGTAGAGTTTCGCTGCAACCTACACTGATGGAAGTGCTCAGACATTTTTCTTATTCTGTCGATCTTAGCTCTCCATTCTACGTCCAACATCCTGAAAAAAAGTCCACTTCACACTAATGCCCTTGGTAAAGTCCTGAATCCATTTCTCCCTACGATTCATTCCATTTTCATATATCTTGAAAACATGTTTCGTCACTGACATGCTACAATGGTTGACAGAGAAGAGAATGTGTGAGTGAGAACTTGGGAAAACCACTCTCCCATTACTACTTTACCTGCCCACACAGTAACAGTAAAAGTTGTAATATTTGGTGGTTTTCACAGAAGATCAAGTGATAGCAAGTCTCCTCAATATTCCAGCACTCTTTTCAGCATGCTAGCTGATTTTATTAATGCTGTTGTCTGAATGATTTAAAGTCTTCCTCAGAATTCTAATTCTTTCAAGTAGTTTGCAAGGCTTTTCGAGATTGTTCCAAAGGCCCCATTAACGATACACACAATTATCACTATCTCATTCCACATTTTTGTAGTTCTCTGGCAAGGTCTAGATATTTTCTAACCTTCATGTTCCACATTTTTATCTGTTCCCTGGTTAGGTCCTGGTACTCTGTTTCTTCTTCTTCTTCTTCTTCTTCTTCTTCTTCTATTATTGTTATTAGAAACCGTCAACCAAAACTGTCAACATAGGTTTCTATCAGTTTTCAAGTTGGTCTGCCTGGCTGGCTATCACGCATACAGGCCGCATCAATGAAGCTAGAGGGCTGAAAATGTCAACATTCACCCCTTATTATGTCTAGAAAGAACATTTTTTTTGTTTTTCTTTGTTTTTTGAAAATTCACCCCCATAAATATGTTTTCAGTAGGAGGGTTCAATTTGCAATATAAATTCATGCTAAATTGATCACTAGTTTGTGTCCGCTTGTTTTGTTTTTTTAAATTCAGACTTTTTTTAGTGATCACTGCCAAACAAAATGACCCCCCCCCTTTTCGCCAATGTTTAATTGATCACCCCGAATACGGCGTGTTGCCAAAAGAAATTGGTCATACGACGGTTTCTATTGAGTAACTAACCATACCTGTTATTATTATTATTTTTGCGATCATAACACATTTATATGTTGTTGTATTAGTAACGCATATGTATGTTCGAGCACGTACATATAGACACAACAAAACCCCAGGATAAAGAAAACAAAAGATGAAAGGCCGATTGCGAGAGAATCATATCAGACTTAGTCATGGCCAGACAATTCTCCGGCTGTCGCTAGAGTCGAACGAATGATGAACTGTAAAATTGTTTTTCATCCTAACAAGTAAATTATGAATAGCGAAAAATTGAAATTAATATGATAAAAAGAGGTGTAACATGCTTGGAACGCGGCGAATGGGAGAGAGAGTGAGAGAAAGAGGTTGTGGGTGGGTAATGACGCTTCTGCTATGAGGTGAAAGGGGGGCAGGAATGGGGGGAAAGGGTTTAGGGTAAAGAAGAAAGAAAGAGAAGTAGAAACTACCATCTGAAAAAGAAAGTAAAAGATGGAGAGAGAAGAAGAAATTAGTCATGAAAACAAGAAAAAAGAAAGAAAAGAAAAAGAAAAGAAAGATCCAAGAAGCAAGGTTGCCAGATATGTCCGATTTCGTTCATCGTGTCCATTCTTTTGCCCTGTATGTCCGATTAAACATTTTAAGAATCGGACATCTAAAATTGTCCGATATAAGGCCCCGATCAGCGTTGCCAATTTTGATATTTTATATCTAAATTTAGATATTTTTTGTTGTTTTTAGATATCGGATATCAGTTCTAGCCACTTTTAGTTATTTATTTTCATTATTGTGAAAATAATCTAGCTACTTTTAACCACTATTCGCTATTTATTTTAATTATTGTGAAACTAATCTAGCAACTATAGCCGCTATTAGCTATCAATTTTTTTCTGACCGAGTTTGTTAAATTTGGAGCAGGGTTGATCATATTTGGCTGATTTTTGGAAAACTCGTATCCGATTGTGCGAAAACTAATCTGGCAACCCTGCCAAGAAGAGATGAGTACAAATGAAAACAAGGGAGAGAAACAGAGAGAAGAAGAAATTAAGAAAAGAAAAGGAAAATAATTGAAACTTTCATCCCTGGTCTACAGACGCCGACGAGAAAACATGATCCAAATGTATAAAATCATGAACGGATTAGTGCGGATAGGCATCAATATGCTGTTCTTTCCCACTAAAATTTCTCATACTCGAGGACATTCTCAGAAGGTATTTAAGAAACACGAGAGCTAATTTCTTTACACAACGGGTTGTAAACGATTGGAATAATCTTCCGGTCGATATCGTACATGCTCCATCGCTCAACACATTCAAAAATAGTTTTTTAAATTTGGGAAGACATCTACATCTACACAGCGAATTAATTGAATAACTTATGTATTGTACGTTTGAGTCCACACCTACAAGCCTCGGCCTTTTTGTTGGAAATTATGATGTTATTATTATTAAAGAAAGAGAACTAGAAACTGACATCTGAAGAAGGAAATAAAAGATAGAAAGTAGAGTGTAATGAATAACAGACGAGATATTTGGTTGTGAAAAGCTTTATTCAACTTACATGTGTTTACTCGTACATGGAATCTGAAGTACCTCTCTTTATATAGTTATAGGAGAGTACTAATAAGGGGAAGTAATCACTTCAGTTTATTTTGGTAACAAAGGGAGATCTTTCTGATTACTTTATTACCACAGAGTGAGAAGAAATTAGTCGTGAAAACAGGAAGAAAGAAAGATCCAAGGAGAGACGAACGCAAAGGAACAAACGGAGAGAAACAGAGAGGGGAAGACATTTTTTAAATAGATAAACAGGGCAAAAGAGATAACAGAAAATATGGAACGGTTTGTTAAGAAAGAGAAAATGTGATTAATATTCACCACTGAATTAAGTGCATTGACAAGGAAGGAGATTATGTTGGAAAATAAATATGTGTTGTGAAAAACAAATGCTTTTTTTCATCTTTGAGCTACGGACTAATTGCTGTACCTCATTGGACACTTCCCTCTTGTCGTCTTCTGCCAGAAAAAGTCAAGCTTTGTAAATTCGTAAAAGAATGAAACCATAAACTGATGTTTAAAGAATGAAGGAAGAAGAAATAATAAAGATAACTAAGCAAAAGAAAGAATGGAAGAGAGAATAAAAAGGAGGAAATAGTAGTATTAGTAATTTAGTAAAAGTGTGTTACTAGTTCGTAAACTGACTTTTTATGATGTAGTAAAAAATATCAAAGGGAGGTAACCAATAACGCTAATTTATGTGGCTGCTGCTGTTGCTACTAACGTATTACGGAACAACTGAAAACAGAAAATGTGACCATTTAAAACTGTAGTTTATTAAATTTAATTAAAAAGGATATAATTTACATTTTTTTCATAATTATAAAATTAAAAAGGATATACACAAACAACTAATAATACAAATTATCTACCGATTACCTCCCTTTGATATTTTTTACTGCACCCTGAAAAGTCAGTTTACGAACCAGTAACACACTTTTACCTAAATAGGAGTGGACAGGATGCTGGTAGAAAGAAAGAAAGAAATTGGAGGAAAGCTACGTCTAAATATACTAAGAATTGAAAGAAAATGAATCACAAGAAAGAAAAGAAAAAAATATGAATGAATAGATGAAAAAGAAAGAGACGCCAAATATATGAATGGGGGAAAGACAATCAAGAAATCCATAATGAAAGAAACGAACAAGAACGAAATAAAAATGGTGACTTGCTTTGTGACTGAAATAGTTACGAATTTCTCACTAGATGTCGGTGTTCAAGCCCAGAAAAAAGCTAAGCTGATTTTCTTTTTACTTCCCCAAACCGATCTATTCTTGTCTCACTAAGCTAAGTTTCTTGAATATCGAGAGAAAAATGAAGGAGTTCGTGAGTGAATGAAACAAATAATGATATAAACAAAAGGATGAATGAAAGAAGAAAAGAGAAACAACTAAGAAGACGAATTCTTTTTTTTTTAAATATAAAAAGCGGAAGGTAAGAAAATAGAACGACCTGGAAGGAAAGAAGGGAGCGAGTAATGAAGGGAGGAAAGAAAGAAGGAAGAGAAAGAGCTAGGAAGAAAGCAGAAAGGAACGAAGGGCGGGAGGTACGAAGGAACTAAGGAAGAAAAGAAGGAAGGGAAAAAGGAAGGAAATAAGAAACTAAGAAAACTCATTTTTTTATATATAAAAAGTGGAAGGTAAGAAAGTAAAACGAACAAGAATGAAGGAAGGAAGGGAGGGAGGGATGAAGGAAGGGAGGGGTTGGAGGAAGGAACGAAGGAAGAGAAAAGGTTAGGAAGAAAGCAGAAGAAAAAATGAAATAAATTAACGAATGCTTGACAAAAAAATATCATTACAAAATGAGTGACAGAAAAAAAGGGGCAAAAGAAAGAAATAATTTCCAATGACAAAAAGGGGCAAAAAAGGGGCCAAAAAAGGGGCAAAAAAGAGAAGAAAATATAACAACGATTTGATTGGCCATTAGATTAGACACATTCCAGAGTGTTCTTTGTCTGATTCTTGTGTTCGCAGCTCCGATCAAGCAGAAAAGTAATGGGGAAATGGTTTTAGGACGAAATCAACGCCGGTAAAAAGAAACAGTGATGAATGCGACACGAAAGACGGGGAACAACGAACGCTGAGGAAGAATATAATAGTCAAGAATACAGGACGTAGCCCAGCTGTTAAAGATGTCGCTTCTTCATTAAGCGGTTTAACTTGGAAGAGGTGACCTAGCCGTAAAATGACAGACGAGCATGGTCCCTCCACCGCGAAAGAAGTATGAAAAGAAAAGTTTGAGAGAAAGTGGGTTAACAGAAACCTCCATTTTATATATCATCATCATCATCATCGCCATTTCCGACTCACTGCAGGACAAAGGCCTTTCCCAAATCCTTCCATGCCGACCGTGACTGTGCTAACCTCTGCCATGTCTTACTAAGCTTTTTTTTTCATCTCTCCATCTTTTGTCTGGTCTTCACCTACCCCGTTTGCTATCCCTGGGACACCAATCGACCAACCTTTTGCACCAGGATTGTCACTGTTTTGTCTGTATTTACAGGGTGGTTAAGCGTTGAATTATGAAACTACAGATATGATTTAATTGCTATTGCGACGAGTTAACAACTCGAGTTTAGAGGCTGCAATAAAAGGATACCAAAAAGAAAGGTCATATGCAATCACAAAGGTTACACACGTGGAAAATGCTAAAAATATGTCTTTCTGTGACTATCAGCTGACAAATCCTTGGTAGTCATCGTGCTGGGCTCTCAACACGTCAGCCATGCTGTTAGACTGATCCAGAAATGGCGCCAAACCAGTAATGCAGTCGATCTACTTCGACCTGGTAGTACAGGTATTACAACAAAAAGAGCTGGCTCCTGGTCTGATTTGCACGGCAGAACCGCTTTCTGCCAAACAACTTTTGTATTGAGAATCGTCAGTAGGCGTACCACCAACAGACGCCTTCGATCTGCTGGTTTCGTGCTGGAAAAACCTGCCCAGAAGCCATCCTTAGCTTAAAGACATAAGTGTTACAGATTGTCCAGGCCAACACACCGCCAATTGTGGAACATCCGTATCTGGAGACGGGTCCCGTGGACTTACGAGTTCAAGATCAACTAGGTACAGAGTGACAATATCATATAAGAGTTTGGAGATATCCAAATTAAGCTTTATGTCCAGACTGTGTCTTACCTCGACTCCAATATTTATGGCGGGAAAATGCAGTTCTTCATTGTGGAATGCTTAATCATCATCGGCAGCGGCAGCGGCAGCGGCCTTTTAGCGTCTTATTTTCTGCCAGACACAATTTCGCATATGATTTTTGTAGATCCACGTTGTGCGTCGTGATGTGCAGCGGTTGACTGACATTCGTTAGTGAGCAAAATTCTTCACTGGGATAAATGTGTCTATCAGTCATTGAATACATTCGAAATCCCAGTTCACAAACTGAAGATCATTTCTTTTAGTTTTGATTTTTCTTGGTTTTATGATAAGGGTTTAAACAACCTGAATCTTTTTTACAATTAATATTGTAAAGTATATGCGTATTATCACGAAATAATGAAATAATAATAACAGAAACCAAAAACTAAATAAGATAATGATTCTAAATGTATTTAACAACTGATAGATACATTTAGCCCAATGAAGAATCTTGCTTGTTTGTAGCCTCGCGCGTTACGTCATCATAACGTACAAACGGCAAACGATATAATGCCGTGTTTAAACGTATTCAAAAATTGAAAAATGAATAACATCGGGTTTTCCCCATATCTTGATAATGGACAAAAGTATGATCGAAAGCACTAGATCACAAACGTTTGGACAATATTTACATTAATTGGATCCAGACACACGTTCTCTTGTACGTAAACCATAAACGTTAACTAAAAGATTAAATATATCCATATTGTACTACCTATTTACTCATACAGAATTAGCGTTATGGGTTTTCTACATGTCCACAGTCAACTTTATATCACAGTGGCAGTGAGAATAGTCTTCATTCAACTAAACCAACAGAATGTTTTAACATCCAATTTTATATGAAGTACACTTTTGCTAAACATAACTTCTGAAAGCTAGAAAAAGACGTATGCAAACGCACATATTAAAAACCGTCAACCAAAACTGTCAACATAGATTTCTTCAGTTTTTAAGTTGGTCTGCCTGGCTGGCTATGTATGTATCACGCGTACCAGCCCGCACCAATGGAACTACAGGGCTGAAAATTTAAATAGTTACTCGTTATTATGGCTAGAAAAAACATTTTTTGTTGTTTTACTAGGACGGGGGGTCCTAAATAGGTTTTAGAGGGCAGTTCAATTTGCAATGTAAGTTTATACTAAATTGGTCCCTTATGTTGTGTCCGGCAGAATTCAGACTCTTTTAGTGATCACTTTCCAACAAACAGAGTAAAGTATTGTTAAGATTTATATATCCGGACTAACTAACACCTGGGCGGAAATGTGGGTGAACCCAGTCACCTCGGGAGATGAGTATATTGTCTAAATATTGTCAGTGTTCAAAACTGGAAATGGGAACCGGTCATTGACACCGTGATCACACCACGTAGGCCTTAGAGAAACTATAAAGCGGAGCCGAAAGGTAGAAGACTGTCATCCCTCCATGGGAAGCGGACAGAAATCTCGACACTCAAAGAAGACGCAGACATCAGCGGAGCCGTTAAGGCCCGAGACCGCTGTCCCAGTTGGGGGACAGACTGGTGGTTCTTATCTCTCTCCCACTCCTCACTCTCCGGCCGACAAAGATGTATGTTGTGTAATAAAAATATGTCCAGATATTTTTACAAGCAAGCCTTCGTCCAGCGAATTCTTCCCGGCCTATATAACAGTATCACTCATTGATCAACCCTTTTTCCAATTTTTTAATTGATCACCTCCAACATGGCATGCTGCCAAAGACTTTGGTCACGTTACGGTTCCTATTCAGTAACTAACTAGACTTGTATTTAATCTTTTTTTCATATTAGGCATTATATTTTTAACAGTAACAACGTTCCAAAGTTGGTCTCATTTCCACTAACATCACCCCTAATGGAATTCTTTACCCGTCCACTTACACAAACTCCAACGAAATATTTGCCTATATCGATTTCATTGAATGGGAAGAAAAACAATTATAACGACACATAATATTCATTACTCCTACGACGACAATTCATTTATATTTTTTCTTTCATTTCTTATGTATCGACAAGCCCACTCTTTTCACTGGAAACAATCCTGACTGACAATGATATCCCCTCATTTTCAGTCTAATATGACTTTCATTCTTCCCCCCTCCCACTGCTTAATTCTTCTCCGGTATGTTTTATTCCTAATTTTCCCAAAGATATCTATTTAATTTACCCTAAATTCTTTTCCCACTTTTCGACACTGTTTTCATCCGGGGACGTTTCACTCTTCCTCATCTTTTCTTATTCTCATTTGTCTTCGTTGTTTTATCCGCCATCTTCGCCCCACGTACCGCTCTCCATTCTAGGAAACAGTTTTCGCTGTGATTTCGCGCCTCAAGAGTGAATGCAAGCAGGCTTAGAAGCCTGCGCGCATGCGTGTCTTGTGCAGCGACTACTCGCCTGTGTGATGTGATTTTGCTAAGCGGACCTGGACAGGCCGCATCAAATACCCAGTTTACAGCTGTCCGCTCAAACATGGTTAATTGTATTTCATATCTGGTAGCCAAAAACGGGACAGAAAGCCACAATGAGAATATGATTTTAAACAAGTGAGTTATTAGATGCTCGGATCAGCAATATAAAAGGTTTTTTCTAGGGCCGCCATGAATATAATACTAATTAGGTTTCTGTGAGTTAGTAAGACGGGTGACGATGAGCCCCGGGCTGAGATATGGTGCCGTACAGGTCAATTCAAAGATGCAGGGCCGGGAGTGTTGGTGGAAAGTGGGAGGTTCTGCAGGTCATGGGTGTGTCTGAGATGGGTTGGTTATCACAGGCAGGCAATAGAGGACTCACAAATGCATTAGATTAGCAATTTAAAAAGGTATTTCATTAATAGAATGAGGATCCTTTTCCTTTTTCAAGCGTGGTCTCGCTCACCTTCCTTCTATTCTTCTCTTCTTATTAACTGCGAATCTTCCTTTTGTTCGCTCTCTCACCTTAACAAAAGACAGACAGCGACAAACTTAAAGAATATTGAACAAAACTTACCCTTGCCACTTCTTTTCCTTCTCCTCTGTCCACATTTCCCCAGACTCGTCTTCTGAAAGCTCACCAACCCGGGTTTGTTTCTAATACTCGTTCTGAGATGTTTAGGACATGCGAATTCTTTTTTCCTTTTTTTTTTGTGTTCTTTTTTTTTACAATTCGGGGGCGATTAAAACATTATTTACAGAAAGGAAATTTTTTTCGTAAATTCCTAGCCATGCATTCAATATGCACTGGTAATCTAGAAAACATCTCGGAAATAAACCTTGACTTGTTTCCTTGGAAAGTAGAGGAGGCATGAGAGAAAGAAGAGGAAACAAGCCTGGATACTACAGGGTCAAACTCCACCTCTACTTCCATTCCGACCTAAGATGTTTACTGCAACTCTTATACTGTATATGTAATAAATACATACATAGATATAAAAGACTTATCAGTTTAGCTCAGTTGGTAAGCGAGCCACTTGATCGGTTTGGTTAAACGTGTCGTGATAGACAAACAGTGAAGAGTTGTCTCCCCTGAATTAGGATTAGTTCTTGTTACGGGGAGAAAACAAAGTCAAATTCAACTTGGACTGGAGTTTGACAACAATTTCTAATACTATTGTGGTAGAGGTAATTTGACAATGTGGAAATGAAAGATTGAGAATAGCGTGTTACGTCTCAAACATATTTATCATCATTAAGATAAGCCCCGATGCATTTCGTCGGGTTTCATTCGGCGTCTTCAGAAACACCTTTGCAGTGCAGAAAACCCACGTGTGTGCAATGTAAAATCTCACTGGTGATAAGTAAATAAATGTGTCGTCTTAGCTTCTTTAGACAGAATATCGGTCAATTTTCATCTCTTTTATTCAAAGTATAAGCCTTTTGTTACTGTTTATTTTCCTGTACGTGTATCTACGCAGGATTGATTTCAAATAAACACAGAGTAAGAGACAGTCGCTGATGAAACTCGGACCCAAAGTATGGATAGTACAGGTGTTGAAACACAAAAACACTGTGCTGACCCGAAGTCTTTTGGGACGTATGTCTCACGAAAAAATAGAGTAAATGAGTTGTTTTTTTCCGGCTTTTACAGCTGCTGACAATGGCGTCAACAATGACGTCATCATTATTCTCAAGTGATGTCTTCGCTTGATCTCTATCAACCTCAACTGGTCTACTCGACCGTGGAGCATCGCTTAGCGACAAACCCCCAACTTGAAACTTCGCAAACCACTTTTGACACGTTCGATCATTCACAGTACCTTCTTCATAAATACTACGTGTCTTTTTCTGCTTTTGAATTGTAGTTTTAATTTTCTTAAAATAGCATATCTTAAAAGCATAACATGACGAAAAAGTTATGTTGTTATGTTGTCTTTAATGTTAGAATTAATAAACACATACACGCTAATTTTGACGATATTTTAAAACCGCACACTGATATGACAGCTTTCACAATAAAATAAAAAGCAATCTTTCTTAATGAAGTTAGTTAAAACTAAACGCTTCTAATGCCGTCGTTTTGGATTTCCCTTTATAAGCACAAAGATAAAGAGATAATATGTATCTTCCCTCGGTGATAGTATAGGTTTTATTCGCAGACGAAATTGGTGTCACTCTAGTTTAGTATTGTTATGATGTTTTGTTAAGAAATACTGTAAACTCAAAGATATCTCCCAACCAATTTGTAATCTGATTAATTAGACTGTTTCGGTGTGGAGCAATGGCTAACAAGATAGTCTTGCAGACCATTACTGAACTAAGCTTAGTAAATATCAATAAAACGGTTTTCTAGCTGTTATATACACCGATAACTTTAGAGTGACTGGTGAGACTGAAGTCCGCTTTGGTCAGTTTTAAAATCAGAAGTTCCAGACAATTGGAAAATTCAATATGATATTTATTTCTATTTACTAATCAAATTTCCCAAATAGTTTTCAAAGAATGACATTATTTGTAGCAAAAAAGAAATGATACCTACTAGAAAACTCGTTTACCAGACAAATTTAATACAGTATCGCCCATAATTGAGTACACGCCTACCACTTTTCTTCTGAACCAAACAGCAGGATTTTATTATTTCTATTGGAACATGACACAATCAAAACGGATATTATCAGATATCATTTATGACTAAACTCTACAGCATTGAAACTCTGTTGCCAAAAATATGAATATGTTGCTGTCCAAAAGTGTGTACGCCACTACGAAAAAGGTTTATTTTAAATCAATATTTGATGTGGCCGTTTTTATTTTCTATTACTGCTTCTGGCCTTGACGACATTGACTTCACTAGATCTGCACAGACACAGACACTCCGACAGTACGCATTCTTTAAAATCTGTCTTGTTGGAGGGTCGTCGTACTTATACTTTTCGTTTCAGTAAATCCCACAAGTGCTCAATTGAATTTAAATCCGGCGACATCCTAGGCCAATGAAGCACTTTTACCTTTTACATCTTCAGAAACTCTGTTGCTTTTTTGGCGAAGTGTTTTGGATCATTGTCATGCAAAAACACATCTCTTCTTCGCAAGCATTTGAGTGAAGGCAACATGTTTTCTTTCAATATATTGATGTGACCTTCCGCATTCATGATTCCGTCGATGAAATGCAGCTCACCAGTGCCATTAGAGCTCATACAATTCCATACGATGACGTTTCTACCACCATGCTTAACTGTTGATACCAAACACCTTTCCTTGTAGGCCAAGCTAAACTCGTTGGATGCCATCAGACCCAAATAAGTTG
>VCCN01004508.1:157382-168299 GCA_006491835.1 Architeuthis dux | reverse complement strand
AGATGGATGACAATCCAGAAATGTTAGTTGTGCACTGTTTTATTCACAGATACGATTTAGTTGCCAAAAATAATTCACCTGCTTTAAATGTGATCTTGAAGCCAGTAATAAAATGTATCAACACTGTCAAAGCTAATGCTAAATATGTACGTCTTTTAAAACAGATTTGTGAGGATAAAAATGCAGACCATGTAAGATTATTGCTTCACATTGACGTGAGATCGCTGTCATAGGGTAACTACCTGAAAAGATCCATGGAACCATTTGAGATTATGAGTGACCTTTTAAACGACAAAGTTGAAATGAAGCTCCTGTTAACAGTTGATGGCAAAGCTTTTGTGAGTTACTTAGCTGATATTCTTTTTTAAACTGAATATAATAAATAATAAACTTTAAAGAGCAAATGTGACACTTATTGATTCAAAGACCAAGATATCCGGCTTCGTTACATTTCTGGAATTATGTCAAAAATATTTCTTCAATAATATTTACTCAATGTTATTGGCTGAACAAGGGTCAAACTCTCCTCCTACTTCTATTCCGGCTGAAGATTATTACTGTAACTTTTGTATTGTATATATAATAAATAAATTCGTAAATATATAACACTTGTCAGTTTAGCTCAGTTGGTAAGACAGCCAATCACTTGGTCATGATTTCAAATCACGGTAGGGAAATGTTAATTTTATATATCGGTTTGGTTTAACGTGACGTGATAGACAAACAGTGAAGTGCTTACTCCCCTGAATTAGGTGAGGATTAATTCTTGTTCTTGTTGTTCTTGTTACTCCAACTTGGACTGGAGTTTGACTATAAGTGTGAGATAACATATGCTGCTACATTTGTCATTGTGGATCATTGAAAATACTGGCCAATGAGTTAAATTATAGATACTTCATCTGGGCTAACTCAGCTATTCCTAGGGTACTTATCTGTAATGAAAATATCAAGAAGAACTTTCTGAAATACAGAATGACGAGTCTCTTGGAACTATATTCAATATAAAAAAGAACAAGGATGTGGCTTTATGGTGAAACAAAAACTAAATACCCAATTCAACTAGTTTGGCAAGAGAGTTACATTGTCTTGCAAATGTTTGGAAACCCCACTCAAAAATCATGAAAATAAGATCTTTTTTCAATTTATCAAATATTGCATTCTTTTACTGTGTGCAAAAACTTACTAGAAAAGAAATATGTATTAACCTAAGTTGAACAGTTAGTATTTACAAGAAAAGTATTTGTTTTTGTTCCCAGCCTTGACTCTGAAAGGCATTGATGCTGCAAAGCTGTTGCACAGATCATCGTTGTCTTCTTGTGTCCAAATTGTCTTTATTACTTCTTTCAGATGATCTATGGTGATGATCTTCATTGGTGCAATCTTTCTTTTCATAATATTCCACAGATCCCCTATCGAATGTCCTGTGAGTTTGGCGGCCATATCAAGAGCTCGATATCATGACCCTGAATCCATTTTTTACACGTTTAGCGGTATGACACGAAGCACAATCCTGCATAAAAATGATTGTATGACTGTAAGACAGCCAAATACCTCTCTGAATTCATAGTCACTTTTGGTGGAAGAAAATACATGCAGGACGATGCTTCATGCTATAACATTGTCAACCATTATTAATTTTGGCCAGTATTTCTTCCATCTTAATTTTAGTTGCTTTTAGTTCAAGTTCGGGTAAAATAACGAGCAAGTCTATATGGTTAGATTTAATATTCTGCCAGCCGTAGGGTTCTAGTAGCTCAATCAGTAGAGCAGCTGTCACGGTAAGACAGACTTTCTGTGGCAAATCAAGCGCGAGTTCCTGTCTTGCCGAGAGCTTATTTTTTATCTCCGATCAGCGCTATTTATGGCCGTTGAATGATGGTCTGAGTAATTGCGGTTAAAAGCAACTAAAATTAAGATGAAAGAAATACTAGTCAAACATTAATAAGATCGTAATATTTGTGTGAGTGTTGTAAGTATTACCTCTACCAACGAAGTGTCTGTCTGTCTGCCCGTCTGTCTGTCTGTCTGTCTACCCGTCTGTCTTTCTACCGGTCCGTCTGTTTGTTCACGCAATATCTCCAGAGATTTTGTGGAAGGGTGGGCCATGGGCTACTAAAGAATTGATTGAATTTTGGAGCTGATTGAGATTGAGATATTTTTTTTATTATTCTGCAGCAAAGAACAGTCCAAAAAACGAACAGGTAATAAAAAGGCTAGATTTACACTTTACGTAAGGTAACTCAATATTTGTGTATTTAAAGTGTTTTCCCTTGTGATACACTTAATTGAATTTTTCCCATACGTTTATGTATTCACTCATATATGTCCACATAATATCGGTAAAAGTTCTCAACGAATTCCAATATTTTATGGAAGGGTGGGAAATGGACTAAGGAACAATTGATTAAACTTTGGAACGGATCCAGAAATCTTTTAAAACACATTTCCCTTGCATTGTAGCTATATATGAACTAATTTTCACTTTTTAGTGGCAATGGCTTTGGCAGAGGCATGCGCTCTCTGAGTATTTTCTAGTTAACATATTTAGTTTGGATTTTGATATTTCTTACACAAAACCTGATCCTTTTCGAACTTGTGGATTCCCGGTTCAAGGTGTATCGGCCTGTGTAAAGAAACTATAATAAATTCCATCAGTAAATGAAGCGTAACGTATGCATGCAGGAAGGAAGGAAAGAAGAAGGAGAAGAATAATGACATCTATTATCAGCATTAATTGTCTGAATGTTATATGCTGTCTACCAATTTGTAGACAATTATATACAATTATATACAATTAGATACAATGACAATTAGATACAATGAAACAAGAAGAAAAATATTGCTGACAGGTCTGGTTAGTCATTCTTTTTAATAATTGTTTCTCATCATGCCTGGTCTAGTCTAGTCTTTACTACACTTTCTTCTGCTGGTTGATACAACAGAACTTTGAAATCGACTAACAATCTATATGCATTACTTCATCTTGTGCTGTTTCTTCTTAAAATAAATTCATTGTTATATTATAACGTCAGTCTTTGTCCCCATTCAATTTCTACATCTATATTTCTGGGTGAAACAGATCTTCAAACAATTTTTATTTATTCTGCAATAATCCCGTCAACATAATTATTGTTGTCACCTAAAATGTCTCCTTTACATACCCTACTTAAACTGGTGACCTCCAACTAGAACATTATATTTACTAACAAACTGCAGGTCACACACTAAAATAGAAACTTAATGCTAGACCAAATATCACAGTAGAAATTTAATCTTTTAATGACATCTTTTTCAGGTAATTGAAATAAAATAAATACGTTAAAGTGGGTGTGAAGTGAAGTAAGAAGAAAACGTAATTTTAGCCAATTTGATGTTTTATTATTTAGTAGAAATGTAATGGTAGACCACATACTACAGTTGCACTAATTAAACATTAACAACGAGGCGGTGTAATGGAAATTGGAGAAGAAAAGCATACAGGTATGGTTAGTCACTCAATTGGGAAAAGGGGTGATCACTGAATAAGTTACTCTCGCCTTTTGTTGGGCAGTGATCACTAAAAAGGTCTGACTTTTCAACAAAAAATCAAGCGGACACAAACTAAGGGATCAATTTAGCATAAACCTACATTGTAAATTGAACACCGCACTAAAAGCCTATTTGGGTGGGGAGGGGATTAAAAAACAAAAACGTTTCTAGGAGTAAATGTTAAAATCTTCAGCCCTCTAACTCCATTGGTGCGGCCTGTATACGTGATACAAACATACATAGCCAGCCAGCCGGGTCGACTTGAAAACTGACGAAACCTTTGAAAACGAAGTTTTGGTCTAATACACTGATTATTATAGCATTCTGTCTACCACTTTGTAGATTAGGCATTGGTAGATATAATGAAAGCATAACGGGCGTAGGCATAAACGAGCGAAGTAAAGGACAAGGAGAGTAACATTAGATTGTAACTATTTACATTCAAAATAATGCTCTGAATATTGTAACATCATTCTGTCTACCACTTCGTAGATAAGATATTGGGAGATGTAACGAAGGTGTAACGTGCACTGAAGCGCAAATATATATTACTTACGAATAGGTAGGTAGCGATAAGAGGTATGAGATAAATACGTAATGAACAGACGAAAATAGTTTGGGGCAGATTGAGAAAGATATGAACAGGCTGAGATAGTTAGATAGCTCGATAGATAGCCCGATAGATAGCTCGATAGATAGGAGACACACAAAGTAAGGTACAAGAAAAATATTATAGATTATAATCATTCAAATATAAAGTAGTACTCTTTATATTATAGTATCCTGACTACCACTTAGTAAATTCATCAATAGAAGATACGTAGAAAGCATAACGTACGTACGCAGTAACGGACGAAGTAAGAAGCGAGAATAATAATTGCATAGGTAATCATAATTTAAATATAAAATAATGTTCTCAATGATATAAGATCTTGTCTATCGCTCAGTAGATTAAACATTCGAGGATACAAGAAAGTGTAACGCACGTTGGCAGGCACAAACTGAGAACAAGGGGAAGAATATGTGGAGATGTAATTAAGCAAAAGAGAGATATTTGTTATACCCACTACGTATTAAAGTATTTGATTTTTCTTCTCTACTCTTTTGCACAAACACATACACACGCACAGCAAAAATCACAAACACAGTCTTAAATATTCAAAGATTGAACAAATTATTTTCTTTTTAATTATTATTATTATTATTATTACTTGATGAATTTTTATTAATTTTGACTATTAATTAATTAAGATGAAAATGAATAAGTAGTCAAAATTAATAAAAATTATTTTCCATTTTGTACAAAACAGGGAGTTCTTTTAAGGCTTCTCAGCTGCTCAATCTAAGGCAATGTGAACACTAGTTAAACAATCAATTTGAACCCTATTTCCATGGAGGTTTTTTCTTATAGAACGACTTTTTCTCGATAACATTTTCGACCACACACTGTTTATAATTCGCCCATAATTCCTGTCGTTCGATTTCATTCTTTAACGTTTCTGTACTCGGATAACTTTTCATCATATGACGAACTCTCCACTGTACCTCCTCGGAGGCGTGTTCAATAAAATAGGATTTGGACAGCAACACTACATCAACGCCTTTCTCATCCTCTCCGCTGAGCAAACACAGCCCCGTATTATACGGTTTGTCGTACAACCTGTCGAAGACCAGTGTGTCCAATCCGAACACGTCCTTCTCATTTAAGATGTCGATCTGAATATAAACAGGCATCATTGTATTGTCGTTGTCTTTTTCATTTTCCCTCAACAAGTATTCATATGTCGTCGGCATGAGCAACGCCTTTTCCAGTCTGCTCTTCGGTGCAAATTCAAATTCAATGAGTTTGTTTTCCAGATCTTCCTCATCGTCTATCGTATCACGGTCATTATCACGGGAAATGCTTTTCTTTATTTTGGAAGAGTTGTGACGCGGCAAACAACGACTCACATGTGATTGAAGTCGCGATTTCGACTTTTCGCCCAAACGCTGAATGTCTATTGACTTCTCATACAGTATTTGATCCACGTTAGTATTGGCTCTCAGTTTCGTTTCGAAGTTGTCGACACCAAACACGTAGTCAAATTGTGAACCGGGCCGACTGAAGCTGCAAAAGTTTCTATGCAACAGTTTATCATTGACATCTCTCATGTTGGTCTTTGTGTTTAGTTCCTGCTTTTTTTTCAACATCAAGCTTCTTATGTACAACTTACGAATCACTCGACACTGGCCGGATCGAATGACCACAAGGAAATCATTTTTTAAGCTGTCCTCTACAATCAGAACATTCTGCTTAAAGAAATACGGTGTGCAGTGGTCAAGATCATCGATCAGTTGACCTATCGGCCATAGTTTGATAAAATTGCATTGCTTCAAAAACAGGATGTGATCGGGAGGCTTGCTCGGACGCCGACTGGTTACGAAGAGTTTTAAAATGTCATTACGGTCAATGGTCAGCAGTTCGACTTGTCCTTTACTAATGACCGTCGCCCGGCGGTTTTTCCTGTTGACCATTTCTGTCTCTCCGAACATTTCACCCTTTTTTAAAATTATCAAATCTTCGGTGTCTTCTTTTGCTTTACCCTTGCTTATTCTCTCGATGGCCACCACGGTTCCTTCAATTAGAAAAAAGAAGTTTTCTGCCGGTCGTCCTTGTCTGATAATAACTCTCAGTGGAGAAACGACCTCGTAGCGGGCAATTTGAACAAGTTTCAGTTGTACAGAAGTGGGGTACTCATTGAAGGATTTGATACCGATGCGTCGGAGGTTACGGGCAACTTCCTCAACCTGCTCCTTGGTCCGCTTTTCATGACCCTGGGTAAGAATAAATTTGGAATCAGCAGTCAAAACATTTACATTCTTGTCCGCTTTGAATAGATTTGGTTGGAAGATCAGGTCACCGGCAATGAAAGGTTCCTTTTCTTCATGGATAGTGTGTGCTGCCATCTTTTGCATACCCATGGCCAGACCAATGGCCACCTGCCATCGATTGCGCGCCATCTGCGCGGTGATAGCGTCATTTATTCGCCTAGGCGATTCCATTTGCGTCTCGACCGGGATATATTTTGAGGATTTTATGCCGGTCAATTCATCCCCCGAAACGTTTGTTGTTCTTCTTCTCTTCATAACGGCTGTACTGCTTCGGATTAAACTCATACGTTTAGCCAACTGTTCGATCTTGTCACTCTTATCATCGGGGTAATTTGCTCGGGTTCTTTCCTGAACTATCCTTTCAGACTCTGGGGCTTTCTGTTCGTCTCCTTCGTCTCCTTCGTCAGAATACCGAGCGAAAAGGCGTCGATAAAAATTCTCAACTCTTTTTCGGTGTTGGAAATAATATTTTAGGCCTTTATGTTCTCCTTTGAAACGAATGGCTTGAAGCAGAAAAGGATTGACCTTTTTCTCAACCAAACTATTCTGCAAGGTTAATTCGGGGCTCTGCTCTGTCGATGCCTGAATTTAGAAACAAAGAAAGAAATTCTTAAAAATGTTATATATTTTCAGTAATTAGGTGCCTAAGAACCTGTATAACAATTTTCATTCTAATCAGTTCAGCAGTTCCAAAGTTCAATATTTTTTGTATGTTGACATATGGTTATTTACATATAAAATGTAAACAGACAATCGGATCGAACGTAACACACCATTTTTTCAATTCCATGAGATTTGTCAACATTATAGTCAAATTTCAGCAAAATCGGTCAAGAATTTGAGGAATTTTCCCAGTTATAAACAAAAGTAACGTTTTTGATTATAAAAAATAAACAAACAATTGGATTGGCCATCCCCCGGGTAGAATCTCTCCACGAGCCTACATACAAAATTTCATTGAAATATATTAAGGAATAACGAAGTCATCCAATTGAGAAAATTACACAACGACGACGACGACTACGGCGACAGACACCCATAGCGAATGATAGTGCCCGGTTTTTTTTCGCCGGGGACAATAATAGAGAAATGTTGCAGAAACAAGATTTGTTTGATGTCAACGAGACTGGAATTTAGATGAAAGCAAATAGATTTTACGACCGGAAAAACAGAGGCGCTACGGATAGACCCAGTCTTTACGACCGCAGCAGGAATCGCTTGACAAAGTTTCCTCAGTAATATTTCATTTACCTCTGCCAATGAAGTTGGAAGTGGTATGTTTATCCACTCGTGCTGTCTGTCTGTTTGTCCACACAATATATCCAAAAGTTCCCAATGAATTTCAATTACATTTTTTGGAAGGATGGTCCATGTGCTAAGGAAGAATTGTAATTTTTGTAGCGGATCCAGAAATCTTTTACAGTTACCTTCCCCATATCGTAGCTATATATAAACTAATTTTCATTTAGTTTTTAGTTGCAATGTGGTTGGCAGATGTATGCGCCCTCTGAGTGCTTTCTAATTATTTTCTAGAACTCTTTATTCAACAATGTTCCGGATTCTTGAGATTCACTGAGGACTCTTCAGCCACGTGTCTACATGTATTCACAAGCGTTTCCATATATTCACATGTGCATTACATACTTTCATTTCACCAAACCTTATCGGCACACAATCGTGCTAGCGACCTGACAGCACATAGATTTCTGCAGTTAGACTCTGCATGTTCCATTGCTAGAGCAAAAAGACGCAGCAAAGCATAAACTAAACGGCCACTCAAATGAACAGGTCTTGATTGTGATAACACAGATTTTGTGTGCAGATCTATGTAAGGAATAAGCTTGGTCCCCGGTGCGAAATAGTATTAGTTGTGACACAAAAGCTATCCGTTATTTTCGCTTTTCGCCTTTTTTTTTCGAAAAAGCAAAAAAGTTGCGTAAAGCGGGGACTACCTGTATTTTAATTCTGTTAGATAATTTGCTGTTTAGAAAATAAACTAAAAAAAGCTCTTAACAATCCATTGTTTAAAATGGTGGGTACGAGATATTTTTATCAGCAAACGTTATCTTTAAGTGGAAGACACCATGGTTACGGACAGAAAACCAATTACATAGTGTATATACTTGTAAACACGCATGTGTAAGTTTTTGTCTGAATTTTGTTAGACGAGGTGAGTGTTATTTCCCTGATCGGCTAATCAGTAATCGATCGACCAAAGTTTAAAGTCTTTTCCTTTTGTCGTAGTTTGGTGACCGTCTTATGTAGAGGTCCCGATGATGTGTCAGTGAGGTGACTGTCATATCTAGGGGTCCCGGTGATGTGTCAGTTAGGTGATCGTCTTATCTAGAGGTCCCGGCGATGTGTCAGTTAGGTGATAGTCTTATGCAAAGGTCCGGGTGATGTGTGAGTCAGGTAATCGTCTCATGCAGTGGTCCCGGTGATGTGTCAGTTAGGTGATCGTCTCATGCAGAGGTCCGGATGATGTGTCAGTTAGGGGTTCGTCTTATGTAGAGGTCTCGGTGATGTGTCAGTTACGTGATCGTCTTATGTAAATTCTGGAAGATCTCGTTTCCCCGGGATTTTGAATTCGGCGCCGAGACAGAGAGAGGAGGAGTGGCAGTGGCGGTAGGAGTGGCAGTAGGCAGTAGGAGTAGAATCAGTTGCGGTAGGAGTAGCAGCAGTAACAGTAGAAGGAGTGGTGTGGACAGAGGACGGAGGCACGGAAGTTTGCTGCTACTAGCTTCCAGCCGAAGCACAGCCTAGCGACCGAGGCGGGTTGTTTAAAATCAGATGTAGGGGGACACATAGGTCTTCGCCCTTTTCTTCTCTTTGCTTTTTTCTAAAGGCTGTGGACCAAAATTCAACATCTTTGAAACCCCAATGTTTGATTTTCCTCAAACAAGGACTATTATTCTCTCCCTGGAATTTACCTCAACGACCAAAGGACTATTTTCTGTCCCCGGAGTATTTCTTGTTTACGGTTGATAAAACTTCCATATTGCCCACAAAACCTCCCGAGTTTGTCTTGTTTGTTTATCCTGTGTTTATCCAGTATGAAACATTTATTTTGATATCGTCCCTTTAATCCGTTTTTCGCGTCTCAGTGCATGTTTTTGCTGTTAGCCTTAACCACTCGAATACCACGACTAGGCGCATTACGCTTCTAAGAATAGTGCGCCGTGACACCAATGTATTTCATTTAATATATGCATTTTCATGAACCTAAAAAAACTTATTTTTCCAGTAAAGAAGTCAATCACTATTTGTGTGAAAAATGTCTTGAGTGACCAAAAAACTTCGTTCTTTTTTGTCATTAGATGACATCAGGAACATTTAGTTAAGATTAACTTTATTTAAAGAGATCGCTTTTGATTGTATTTTAACAGCTGTCATACCAGCGGGTATTTATTTTTTAAATTGTAAAAATTGGCGCCTTCTTGTTTATTCAAACTTGGAAGATAAAAGAACATCAGCAGCATTTTCGGCATATTATGCTATGTTATTTTAGGAAAGGTAAAAAAATACTAATATAACAGCCCAAGAAAAACCGATCAGATAATAATATAAGGATCAGCATTAAAAACATGTACAAACTAGTTGAATCTAATAATTTAAAATCTGTAATAATGAAGACTCTTTACCAAAAATCTCTAAGCAGCTTTAGAGTATGATTAATAATTTAACAGCCTAAGAAGAATAGATCAGGTAAAAATATAAGGAAAACCATTAAAAAAACCTCAAAAGTATAAAGGTCTCCAGCGGAAAACTTTTATAAAACGTAAACAAACAATCGGATCACCCAGAAATCACTAAACACAAAGTTGTCATACCTCCACACAAAATTTCATTGAAATATCTTTAAATCTAAAGAAGTTATCCAATTTTAAATTAAAGAAGTTATCCAATTATAAATTACATATAAAATGTAAATAAACAATCGGATCGGCCATAACTCTCCATTCTTTTATTCCGTTGGTTTCCCCAATATTCTAATAAAACTTCAGCAAAATCAGTCAAGAATTGAACATTTTAATTCAATTGGAACCAAAAACATGTTTTTTGTTTATAAAACGTAAACAAACAATTGGATCACCCATAACCCAGTATACCAAAGTCTTCATATCTCCCCCAACCTTCATACAAAATTTCATTGAAATATCTTAAATTAAAAATAAAGTAGTTATTCAATTTTAAGTTACCCACTTTTAAAACACAAAATTTAAGAAACTAATTGATTTTAATAATTTCAAATGTGTTATAATGGAAACTCTTCATCTGAAAATCTCGAAACTAAACCGTTTAAGAGTATAAATACTAATTTAACAGCCTAATAATACAAAATCAGATAAAAATATACGGATAAGTAATAAAATGATGAAGAAATTAATTGAATTTGTTAATATAAAAATGTGTAATAATAAATATTAATCTGAGAATCTCTAAACAGCGTTTGAAATATTCTTTCTCCATCAAATATTGAATATCTACAGACATGTGCGTCCGGAGGGGTGGGGGGGG
>VCCN01004508.1:5205-17661 GCA_006491835.1 Architeuthis dux | reverse complement strand
AAAGATACAAACAAGATAAAGATAGGAAAAGGCGTAAGACAATTGGATACAATATCACCTAAATCATCTGACTGGAAGAAAATGGGAATAAACATAGACGAATATTTAAACCACTTGAGATTCGCCGATGACGTTTCCATGATGTCAGAAGAATCGGATGAATTGCAAAACATCATGTTGACTGATCTAAATAGGGAAAAGGTGGACAGAACAAAGACAAAAGTAATGCTCAGCGATAAAGTGCACACAAAGACCATGAGGATAGAGGGTGGGGCTATCTAAGAGGCTGACGACTACATCTACCTAGGACATAGAAAGACCATATATACGCTTTATAGACTATATATATTGTGTATTTTCATACTGTATGGTTAGGATTTCCTTCCTCATATTTTGAGTATCTTCCTGACACCAAAGGTGCTGAAGCTTTTCACTTTGATCTAAGCTAACAACTAAATCGTAAGCACATCATAACTCGAAGAGGTGGTTTTTAATCGAAACTGTTGGGGAGCCATGGCAGTAAAACCGTATTGCTTTTAAGCTATTCCGAAACCGTTGGCATTGGTAAGCAACTGATGATCCTCTGAGGAAAATACACTTGTAATTTCAGTGTAAAACATATTGACTTTCTAATACCTTTCGCTGGCAGCCGTAGACATTATTGTTTCCTCTTTGTAAAATTATTATTTTTGTTCCTTCTCCTGGCAGATGCGAACTAGCCATGGTGGTCTTCCGTCCCTTTGCAGGAATGTTCCGAGAGTAAAATTGATCCGTGATTAGACCACAGGAGTGTCTCTGCGTGTGTCTGTGTCTGTGTCCGTCCGAGGTACTATACGAAACTTCGGGGAATTCAAACATATCAGTCGACCTGTTCGTATGCCATGTTTCTCACTAAATATTATTCACATCTTCAAAACTCACTCTACCAAATCAAATATTTCTTTTTTTGAGGAAGACATTTCGCGTCTCAACCCCATCAGCGCCAACGTTTCTCTTTCCCAAAGAATGTATAGCATCGTTGAAATGCAGGTATTTGTTACAGCAATGTGCAGAGGACAAAATGAAGACAAGGCGCAAATATAAAAAGGGGGGACGTTACGTAATTAACGTATTTGGAATGAACAAAGAAGATTCCCCAGAGATTAAATAGCATCGCCGAAAAGCAGGTATTAGTCACAGCAAAGCGGGCAAAATGAAGCCTCACCCTCTATTCTTAGTTTTGAGGTACTTTCCTTCTCGTATGCACCGTGTGAATAGCTGTGCTAGTCCTTTGTGAAAGATATCTCCTGCATCTTCTAGAAGGTTTGTCGTTATGTCAGCCTAGCCCGGAGCTTTTCCGAGTTTCATATTCGTAGTGCAAACACTACTTTGTCTTCTGTTATATCTGGAATATCACTAGTATCTATCAGTTTATGGTACTAACTCCTTAGAAAAATATCTATTTCTATATTATGTATATAGATATACAATACTGACCGTTGGGGGGTAAAATGTGTTGGTTCGCCAATATCAAATTTCTGTTAATATTTCAACCCAAACTAACACGAATTAAGTTTTTAGTCGACAAGAAAAACTTAATCTTTGTGCTTCTTTTTAAGCTTCCATACTTTAAAATTATGGACGTTAGCTTTTGGTGGGGACGATGAAAAAGCCCCTGAATTTGTACTGCGCGGGCATATATATGTACGTAAATTAATGTTTGTGAATATACCGGCGTATATTTCTGTGCAAGTTAATATTAAAGCGCAAACAACCACACACGTTCCTCTGTACTAATAAACACATGTAAGTAGGTTCATCAATAAGTCCGTAGCCCAATGATGGAAAACGTTTGTATTTTACGCAACAAATATTTATTTTTCAACATAATCTCCTCCCTTGTCAATGCACTGGATTTAGTGATGAATAATAATCACATAGATTATACAGTGAAAACTCCAGGTCAACAATCAGCTAATAACTACGCGTCGGGCTGTGGACTTATTGATCCTGCCTCATATGTACTATACACATTTTCACACACAATAACAGGTATGCACACATAATCACATATGAACACGTAATCACATATGCACAGATTCCTGTGCATATAAGTGCACAGAGAAACAATAAGAACACACACACACACACATACACACACACACACACACACACACACACGTATAACCAAATCGACATTTACAGGCTTTTGCGAAGGAATTCCTTTTGAATTCCAATATTTTCATTCCGGAGAACAAAATACCATTTATTAAGATACAATTTATTGGATTACCCATGCCAAACAATGTTTGTATTCAAATAGCCGAAATCTACTTAGAAAACTTAGCGTAAGAATAATAAGCACGGTTTGTGTACGCACAATCACCCCACAGAAACATTGTTACCTCCCCTTGGTGGAAGCGCTCTCTGAAAATTCAATGAAATCCTATTGGTAGCCATTGATATACACTCATTGATTCACCGACTTTCTGAATGCACGAATTACATTAGATTTGCAGCGTACAAATAATATATGTTTTTCCGATATTTTTCTAGATAAAATATTATTTATTTCGTTCTCGCAATGCCATCGCCGACCAAATGGGTGAACCCGTACGAGCTTCGTTTCAAGGTAGCCGTGCTGAAATACGGAACAATAACTGAACAAATTCGATTCGAATAATCTCGTTGGAAAATTATGTAAAGAATGACAAGGGGAAAAGAAGAAGAAAAAAGAGGCAATAAAGTGGGAGGAGTCAATAAGGCTGAAGGGGGAAAGAAAATGGAAGACAAAGGAGAAGGGGAGTCAGTATAACGTGAGGAGGAGGAGGAAAAAGAAAGAAGAAACGCAGGTCTGGTTAGTTGCTCAATAGAAACCGTCACGTGACCAACGTCTTTTGGCAGCATGCCGTATTGGAGTGATCAATTGAAAAAATTGGAAAATAAATAAGTTACTTCTTTCGCATTTTGTTGGGCGGTGATCACATAAAAGAGTGTGGATTTTCAAAAAACGAATGTGTGTGCTGCCGGACACAAACCGAGGGATCAGTTTAGCATAAACTTAATCACAATTTAGCATAGACTTATTGACATAATAAGGAGTAATTTCCAGCCCTTTAGCTTCATTGGTGCAGCCTGTACGCGTGATACATAGCCAGTCAGCCAGCCAGCCAGACCATTTTAAAACTGAAGAAACCTATGTTGGCACATTCGTGTATAATGATAATAACTTTTGTCGATCTCACATATATATTAGTTGTCGACCTTTTTTTTCTACGAATATTTCTTTTCTTTTGGGCTTGGCAAACGACAAAGATGAAAGATCCTTTCATCTTTGTCGTTTGCCTTCGTCCTTTCTGAAACGTTTTTGTTCAAACATTTCAGCAGTAGTCGAGGTCACCAAAAGCTCCTTTCGTCATCCTTCTGTTCGCCGCTTTTGGAGAAAGGGTTTATGAGAGACGAGGAAAGATCAGCAAGGAAGAAATGCCGATGGCGTGGTTTTGTTTTATGGTCGATCCCAACTTGCCATCCTCTGCGACACACGTATATAAATACACTGAAATCAAACAGACAGGGTAGGGTCATATCAGTTGAAACAGTAATTAAAACACGACTCGCAACGTGGATCCCCAGAGGTCATATGCGAAATTGTGCCCGGCAGAAAATAAGAAGGCGTGACGACCTAAAAAGGTTCCGGAAATATTGGCGGTCTGGCGAATCTTGGGGAAGGTCTATGTTCAACGACGGACGTGATGATGATGATGATGATGATGATGATGATGATGATGATGATGATGATGATGATGACGACGACGACGACGACGACGACGACGACGACGACAAATCTTACAAGAATTGAACTGAATTTTACTATAAAACAGGAAGGACGAGGTAAAGGATCCCAATTTAATGACAATTTCATTCTGTGTTTGTTTTGCTGAGTGTGGCCATGCATTGATCACACCCGCCCTGTTAACCAAAGCTGTGCATTTATTGCGTAATGAAATATTAACACTCCTGGGTTGTTGACAGTAAAGCTCTGCGCTGATGGTTTCTCCAAGACCAAGTAACTCATAGTAGATGATACCTGTAATGTTCCAGCAGATGCACAGCTAATGCATTTTCCGTGATTGCGTCGATTTGACATAGAGTGATACTTACTGCATTTTGCGTTTGTTTTTTTAACATACAGTAACCACTGTCATATTCCGTAACAATGTGGTGACGAAACGGGGGCTGTTCGTTCCTGGTCAACAGATTTTTACAAATGGTTGAGACGTTGCGTGCAATTATCTGATGATTCACTGGCAACTCAAATTCTTTATTATCTTTTGTATTTCCAATTTGCTTGAGATGTTCGTATATAGTTGAACGTGATGCATTACTGACCATTTCTGCAAGTGATCTGAAGCCGCAGCTATCCCAGACAAGAGCGTGAGATCAGTGGCACAGTTCCTTTACTCTGCTGTATGTCGACTGCATGGACAGCCTCATCAGACCTGGGTCGTGAATTCGTAAACAATGTTATTGATATGGTTATGGATTGTTTCAAGACAGATCACTGTATAGCCTCTGCATACTACACACAGTCAAACGTTCAAAGGGAACATAACAGCAGGACACTCAAGGCTGCACTGCTCGTTAATGACCAAGCCTATGATTGGGATCAGTAAATTCATCGTAAATTTCATCATCATCATCATCATTAAGATGGTCTGGCTGACTGGCTGGCTGACTGGCTATGTATCACGCGTACTTAATCTACAAAATGCATTTTGTTTGGTTATCATAAATTCAACGAAGTGCACAGCCTCCGAAATGATGTACGAACGCACTCCCAAGCTGCCCATCGACGACGAGAGTGATGCAGCACCACCTCACCCCATTCGTAAAGATCTCTGTTCAGCAATCTCCAGCAACATCGCTAGTGCACAGTCTTGTCAGAAGGGGAATTAGGATCGTTGCCATGAAAGCAACAAAGAGATTATCACGGTCCATAGTCTACATAAAAAAAACACTGGACGTATCCGCAGGATGGGATCCTAGCTGGAGCCTTGCTGGACTGGTCCATATACTGGTCCCTTAGCAAAGGCCGCGTCAGGCTAAGAAATGTAAAAACCGACAAGTAACTCCTATCACGACGGCAACCTTAAGATCTACACAGATCATCATCATCAAATGTTTCCCATGACCCTGAGCACCCAACCATTGCTGACAGCCCCTGCGACACCATAGAGAACACATTCCAGCAACCCAAGAGACCAATGGAGGTGCTAGACGAGACCAGTGACACAACGGAATACGTCAGCAAAAAAACAACAAGTCGACCGGGATACTCAGCCCACTCTCCAACACTGCTCAAAAGAACCTCGCAGCAGCGCTGGGTCTGACATCAACAAAGTCAATATATTGTGGCCGACCCTCTAAACTAACACAGCCAAGATAAACGTACAAGACCCAAGGCGATGTCAACTGTTCCTTCTGATCCATCAGTTGTATACTCCCAGGATCAGAGTAGAGCCATGGTATTATCCAAGATCGAGTCGCATATACAGCATATGAACACTGACATCACCACGAAGCTCCAACATTACCTGAACCATAATGTTAATGACTATTTGACTGCCTCTGGAATATCATGGAGTATGGGCGATTGATGCCGAGATCATGGCCACAAACAGTTTGATGGAATGTGACGTTGCAGTATATACCAAGGTTGGCCAGTCAATACAGTGGATGACATATCCTCCCAGCTTTAGTGTCCAGGGCTTGATAGATCATGCGTCATATCCCGAGAATGTGCCAGAGCACTTCAATGTTGTAACTAGTGTTTAGATATATGCTTTGTTAGTTCACGATTCATTGTAGTCGGCATTTGATTAGTTTGCAACGGTATTTTAGCGTTTAAGATTATACATTGTAGTTTATTAGTTTGTGTAATCAGCGTGTGAAATAACATCAACATTTCATACTTTATCCTTGATTATTTTGTGTATCTGAGTGTGGGGATAGAGACATTTTGAAGAGCACCTTACCAATGTGCCTAAAGCGTAAAGTATACAACGGCTGCATAATACCAGCCATGACTTATGGCTGCGAAACATGGAAATTAACCAAACGAGCGGAAAACAACTCAGAATAGCATAGAGAGCCATGGAAAGAGCAATGCTAGAGATAACTTTAAGAGATAGAAAAAGAACAACATAGATCATAGAGAGGACTAGAGTGAAGGATATTGTACAACTAATTAAGCAGCACAAATGGAGATGAGCTGGCCACCTAGCAAGGAGAGATGACAATAGATGGGGGAAAAGACTAACCGATTGGTGCCCATGGGACAGTAAACGAAGTAGGAAAAGATGGGAGGAGGTTGGAAAGGCCTTTGTCCAGCAGTAGACTTATAACGGCTAATGATGATGATGATGGGGGTATGAAATAACCTAACCTGTTTTATAACAAGGGCTATAAACTGGACTAGACCAGAATATACCCGGGGTATAAGACAGGCGAGCCCACTTTAACCCCGAGTATAGTCTGGGCAGGGGATATATCTGGGGCTGTTACACCAGGGAAACTATAGAAATGATTTCTGTCTGAGAAAAAGATACTTCGAAATCATACTCCCAAACTCCGGGGAAACAATATAGAAAGGATATATTCCAGACAGGATCCAACCAATTATTTGGTTCTTGTTCAAACTGAGTTAATCGTCCGGGGGCCGTTTTGTATTCTTTTTTGTTTAATTTGGTGCAGGTTCATGATTTCCGCATCTCCTCCACATCACTCAGCGTAGTGGAACGTTTTGATAACACATATCGTTAAAATATTACACGCTGTCTGAGATTACACAACGCTTGCATTTATTTACTAACACGGCGGGCAGGGGGTCCACAATTAATGGCCTTGGCAGGGTTAGCTTTTACAGTTGGAGTTATATGACGAGGTGAAAAGGAACCCCCATGAGCTCACACGGCTTTTCTTCATTGAAGTTTTTCACACCAGCACAGCCATGTTTCATCATTGTATGCCTCGGCTCCCTTTGGGTGACGGGTAATTTCTCATTAAAAAAAAGATTTTTTTTTATTTTCTCCAAGATGATGAGCTTCCAATGCCGGCAACTTGTGTCTTAGCCTAATTATAATGGTCACACGTCGCTCGATTTCGTTAGGCCTTGCGTACGTCTTTATACGCATCTTAAAAATAGTTTACAATTGTTTCACCTCAAGCGGGCGAAGAGAAATTTGATATGTTCCTGTTGTCCTTTGCAATTGAGCGATAAAATATGTCCCGTTAAACCCATGCCAGTGCACAAAATACATTTATAGGATGGCAGCCCATTGATTATACGATGATAGTCGTTGCAATATATAAGATGTGTTACATCTTTCAGCTGGACCCTATATAAAATGAGCTGGAAAAGAAAAGACGAGTTAACTCCCATCACATTTGCAGATAGCAGGACATCGAAAATATGTTATCCCTTATAAAATAAAAATGATAAAAATGGATTGTGGTAACAAAAGAAAGCAGCAACAAATAAAAAGAAAGATTATTATTTTTGTATTTTAGTCCTGGCGCTGTAATAGAGCCCGGTGGGAATTTTTGAGTTGACTAATGAAACCAAAGGCTACGAAAGAAGGCAGGACATTTTGAGTGGATCCATACACAATTACCTCCCTACGTCATGGCGAACTGTCTGCACCACACAATAGCTCCAAAGGTTCTCTGTCTGTCCACACGATATCCCCAAAAGTTCTCAATGAATTTCAATGAAAGGCTGGCCAATGGGCTACGGAAGAAGTGATTACATTTTGGAATGGATCCATCAACAATTACCTCCCCTGTGTTTTAGCTATCAGTCCATACAGATGTTTAATTTTAAAACACGGGTTTATAACATTTGAACCCCTACTAAAAACCTATTTGGAGGGGGAATATTAAAAAAACAAAAACAGCTTTTTTTGTAGACCTAGCCAGCGAGCCACCAGTCAGACCAACTTAAAAACCGAAGAAACCTATGTTGACAGTTTTGGTCACAGTTTTAGTTGACGGTTACTAACTAGGTTCCTGTGACTTCGACGTAAGTTTTCGGACGCTCTGTATGCGCTTGTAAAATATTGGATGTCTTTATAGTATAGCCATTCACTTTAACTTCAAGAAACGTAATCAAGTCCTTCCGTCTTGTTAAAACTGCGATATTCCTTTGTAAATAACTGTTTAAAATATTTTTTTAATATATAATCTCATGAATAAAAATTATTGATAAATTGCTCAATGTATCCCCATCAAACAGTATATGAGGTGCAACCCAACATTTCTGGGAATTTGAACAGCGCGCGTGAACCGAATGGATACGGACGGATACCCTTTTGTGAGATCGCTGTATACATGTCTAAGAAGACTACTTCAAAGGAGACGGAATAAACTAGATATTAGGAAAACTTTGTGAAGCCCCTTGTATAAAATTGAGCTACACACAAATTATATAAATAAATAAATAACCTTGCTAGTTTGTAAATAGGTAGTATATTCCTATCTCTGAAACGGGTAATGTAACATCTGACCGGACCAATTAATTTCGTTGGTTCTACATGTACCCTAATTAAAGATTAATCAACGTTAATTAAATTAATGTCTTGAGAGGTCATAATTAATGACACACACCGACAGCCGATTTAACAATGTAATTGATGCTGATAATAGTGTTATAATTAAAGGAATAAACACTATTTACGAAAGATATTTACTAGTATTAGCTGTTAATTACGGAACTACTAGCGCCGTTGTGGCTCTTTGATCCTATCAGCCTCGCTTGCAGACTGAGGTTACATATCAAGCGTATATCGTTTACATACTCTACCATTCAAAATATACTAAGCTAAAGGATTGGGTAACTGTTAATGAAGTTAGTGCCTTAATTTGTCATGCTGGAATAAACATGGTTGGTTCAAGTTTCAACCAATGTAGAGCATCCGATACCAATCATTCCATTTGTGAATTTCTAAAATTTCTGAGAGTTGAATTAAAAATAAAGTGATTCCGAGTAATATTCTGGCATTAAGAAACAAAATAGCAAATGCTGCTGTTGATTCGTGTTATTTTATACAATACCTTCAATACAATACCTTCAAAAAGGTTTTAATGACAGCTGAATAGCGTCATGAAACCATATGTGATCCACCAAACAATCTTGCCCAACCAGGCAGACAGGTGGGGACTGTGCTAATAGGAAAATTTATAGTCGAACTTTGAGCTTCCGATATCCTTCATTAAGTTGTTTTTGAAAGCATTGATTGATTTGGAGGAAGTATTTATATTATCAGAATATATTTTGAGTTATTACTATTGTATTATTCTCATCTTAATTTCAGTTGCTTTTTATCGCAACTCTTAGACCGTCATTCTACGACCGTTTGTGGAGTTGTATCTGTCCGGAAATTATATAGCCATTTTGAATATCAGAGGGGACCTTACTTCGCATGCGTGAACAGACAATCGACCTTTGGGTTAATCAGTTGGCAGTGAGACACTGTCAAGTGAGCTAGTATACTGTGTGGCCGTTGCATTCACAATGACCGAACCTGTCCATTCTTGACGTCTCGTGCAGAGATCACCAAGGTCTGTCATCTCCCCCATACAGTCCACATTTGGCTCCATGCGATTTCTGGCTTTCTCAAAGCTAAAATCGCCGTGAAAGTGAGGAAATTTCAGACCGTCTGCGGTCGATACTCCTAATATCTCCTCAGGTAAACATGAGTATCACGCCGTAGAGTAATGTTTTGAAGGCTCGGCTTGAAGCCCATTACTACCGTAGAGTGTCCAATCCTCATTCTAGATGCCCCACATTCATAGCCTTGTACCAGATTAGGTTTAGTAGATACCCATAAGGTAAACACTTTTGATTCTTTCGTTTTTGGTGCCAAAGTGAGTTAAAATACTTGCTCAAGAAACAGATTCTGCGCGATCAAGATGGCGATATATCCAAGTTTGCATTACTTACATCCGGATTATTTTCTGCATAACTTTCCTAAGCAACAGTTGCTTATGGATAAGGCTCAAGGCATTACCTATTTATCGAACGAAATTAGTATTGGGATATGATAACACAATCTATATCACTATAAATATAATTACAAATGGTGAAGACTCTGGATGAAAGCAGCCAAGACTAGAATTAAACGATAAAGATAAATGCTACAAACTTATTCCGAAATTCATATTCTACGACCATAAGCAGCATGAACTGGAAAAAAAAGAACATAAGCCTCCAACGAGATTTGAACGCACATCCTCTATCCTTCGGAACCCGTCTGACACATGAGAGTTCTGAAAATAGAGCAACACAAATAATATATATATATGGTAAAACATGGCTCATACAAAGTTTAAACTCATTTTGAATGGCTGAAAGTGGCTAGCTAGATGTTTACTGTTAAAAAAATGCGTACAACCATTCAAAGATTGACATTTTTTTTTCAAAAAGCAGGGGTGATGCGCTACTGCGAAGAACGCCGATAGATTGATAGATATGACATGAGCTGGCTGTTATAGATAGATGAATAGTTCTTTGAGTGAAACATATGACGTAAAGCGATAGTTAGCCGGGTAATATTGCATGACTTTTCTAATGGGTTTGATTCTCACAGGGAGTTCTATAAATCTGTCTTTATACAAAAGATGTTTTCTTCCAACAGATTTCTGTTTGCTTGACTAAGCCAACTTCATGCCACGGCTTCGTTTATAAATCGCTCAATACAGAATGAACTCACTGGGTTACTAACCAGAGCGACACAGCAAGTACACACACACACACGCACGCACACACACATGCACACACGTACACATACGAACACATTTCAACAGAAACGTTCAACCTTCGCTCATTAATCATAGCCTAAAGAGCACTTGATGGATTTTACATCAAAGCACCAGTTATCTCGAAACTAGGGAGACACACTAGCCCAAAAGCAGACGCCATTGAAGTCTTGCTATGGCAAGTTGCGAGCGTGCTTGGTGTGACGACTACCGCTTTGATTTGCATCTCAGGGTGACACCTAGCGGGATAGTAAGAAATCACTTTGCATCACAGCACAGATCAAAGTTCGCGGAATTCAGGGAAAAGAAAAATTGTTAACTTTGCTTTGGATGGGCTGCTGTGTTTTGCGGTTGGAAGTCGGGGAGAGGAAGTTGATTCTTTTTGTTGTATGTATGCATAGTGTGTCTGGTGAGATAGCATACAGGGCCTTTTAAAATGTTTAATAGATGACAGATGTTTTGGACTTGTCGCTATTTGAAATGTTACTTCTTTCTGTAGTTTCTTTTTATTTATTTAATTCATTTCTCTAGCTCAGCATTATTTGTTGCTGATAATATGTTTGTAATTGTTTACCGAAACAGTACGATAGGATTTTATGAACTTGGGGTAACAGGAGGGGAAATACGTGCAAAATCATAGTCCTCAATACAGCCAGTGAAAAAAGGTTGAAACTACGTATGCTGTAAAGTTTCATCTGCGCTGGGCAGGCTATGTGGTGACACTTCCTTTAAGACCGTAAGACCTGATCTCTGGCTGGTGAAGCAGGAACGGGACGGCCACAGTGGAGATACAAGGACTCCTTAGAAAGGACCATCATCTCTTGAGGAATCAACTACCGTTAGTGGGAGACAGAGCATTCCGACAGGGTGACATGGCGACATGAGGTCTTCCAAGTAACCTTCCTTTCCGAAGCAAAACGCAGGGCTAGAACAGAAGAGAAGAGCCAGTGCCGTAAATCCGGAGCTCCCTCCGATTGCTGATCCTTCTCCCACAGCCACTGCAGAAAAAACAACCACTCTCGCGTGGGCCTCTTTGGCCATCAGCGGACCTGCAATAGATGTGGAAAACCTTCATGGATCTTCGTACTTGAAGCCAAGCGATGACGATATATACGTGTGTGTGTGTGTGCGTATGTGGTTTAATACTTTAATAATGCACTTCTTAAGGAATAGATAGATAGATAGATAGCAGTGTACAGATAAGGGAACAGAGAATGAGAAAGCTTAATAATGAGTTGAAAGATGAAGATATATATACTGAGGTCATGTGACAGATCATATGACACTTAGATTTTACACAGGTGGAAATTATTTAACTAATTATGTGATTTCTGAAGGTAACTGGTTGCACCAGATCTTTTTTAGGGGGTACATATCAAAGGGGGTCAATACATAATGGTCGCACCACTTATCAGTTTTTATTCTTTAGAATATTTTCAAACTATTTCTTTTTCAAACTTCACTTCGCCAATTTGGATTATTTTGTGTAGGTCCATTACATAAAATCCAATTCAACTCCATTTAAATTACAAGTTGTAATCCAATAAAATAGGAAAAACGACAAGGGAGGTGAATACTTTTCACTGTAAATATATAGTTATATATTGCCTGTACTCATATACAACTGCAAAAAAAGGCTTGCGGTACTGGAAGCGCTTATAA
>VCCN01004502.1:794620-815608 GCA_006491835.1 Architeuthis dux | reverse complement strand
CTATATATAATATATATATATATGAGAGAGAGAGAGGGGGGTGAAAGAGAGATATACAAATTATAATACACATTCACTTTTAAGCATTCAATTTTAGATATATACATGATGCACAATATTTACTATTAATGTGTTTATATCCATATAAAGTGTGTGTGCACGCTTTTCATAGCTGTTTGAAAGTTCACAAAGTCAAATTACAAAAAAAAATCTTTTTTAGTTGTTACATAGTCATAATATAGCTTCTATTGCTGTTTCACGTATCAGATTTATATATTCATGTGTTTTTTTGTTATGGCCATATAGATGAATGAACGTCACATGCTCTATTTGTTCTTATGGGACATAATTGGCCCCAATGATACTATACAATAAATGGGTATTAAAAAATTCCGACTAAGCAGGGAAAGACTGAGAAGAGAAAATGAAAAAAGAAAGAGAGTTAACAGGTCAAAGAATAAGATACATGATGATGGGTCGATTTCCCCTGCCCTTCAACACCAGATGATATAAGAGAAAGAGGGAGAAGGAGAGAGAGAGAGAGAGAGAGATAGTGTGTGCAACAAGGGACAGAGAGATATTTAGAGAGGCAGTAAAGCAGGCAGGCCATAATCTTCTGGTTCCATATAAATACTCTTATATTCTCAGCCTAAGCCATGTGTCGTTTTATTTCGTAGTGAAAGCTTCACCTGAACAACTCGATAGCGCACTCGTTAATTCTTCCTTCCATATCAACTCGTATCTGCTATATCATCCACCAATTTAAAGATGAGCGGAATTGCGACAAATGGAGGTAGGGAAAAAGAAATAATGTGCAAAACAATTTTATCATTTTATAATTTTTAATAACAATTCCCTTTAAAAAATATTGTTTTATTTATTTCCATCGTATCAAGTTCAAATTTCTTTGAATAGGTGTTCGTGTTTGTAGCAAATCACACTGCAGTTTTTTACGCTCCTTATTTCCCTTTTCATTGCCCTCCGTGATTAAAGGAATTTAAAATTAGAAAATGGATTTTATCTTGATTTATTTCAATATACAGAAGAAAAATCAACTATAATTTTAGCATTCTAAGAGAACCTTCCATTTTGTCTTATATTCTCATAATCATATTAATTCCTTAAGCTCTAAATATCGTTTTATTTTAACCCTACTCAAATTTAGGGATTTAAAAAATTAAAATTCTCAGATTTCAAAGGCCCTGTTTTAAAATCGTTACAGCTTTAAGCGTTAAGTCTTCACACTCAGTTGAAACGAAACATTTTTCTAAAAACAAATATGTTAAAAGCCTGCTTAAAGGGTCGGTTTTGTTTTTCTAGAAATTAAGCGATTTTTATAAATAATTTCACTCGATTAAGAAGCATTTTTCCAGGATTTCTTTAAAAATGCACGTCTTCTTTTTAAAGCAACAAATATGAACCAAGATAATACAACATTCATTTAATTCAAGTGTTCTCTATAATTTCTTGTAATTTAGGGTTTACTTTACACCACATGTTACAATAGAGTGAGAGAGGGGTCATCGTTTTTTTTTTACTTGCCTCATATTGTGAACACATCACATTTTAAAATTACCGATAATTATCAGGGGTTTTTTTTCCTTTAGAGATGGGAGAAAATAAATATTGGAAAAAATCCCTAAACATGTTATATTCCATAATAATGTGGAAAAATTTACAAAGGACATCAACTTAAGGTTGAGAATTTAAAGCCATGTGACCACGTTGCAATCAATCGTTCTGTTGAGAAGACGTATCCATCTCCGGGGATTTTCGTTTTTTTGTTTTCTCCTTTTCTTTCACTTTGAAACCTTTAACAATTGTTTTGAGTTTCTGAAAAAAAAATCAACTCCAGAATATGAGTCACGGTAAAATCGCGAAGGGCACTTGTTTAACGATAGGGGGCTCGGTTTTCTGGCCTTTTAAAAATCGAATAAATGTTTTGTGCAATCAATCCATAAAACTTTGGGGTGCCTAGGGAATTTGTCAGTTTTGGGGAAAAACATTTGTTTTTAAAGGTTTTATGAGGAGTGTTCTGTTTACAATGTAACTATGATGATAAAGTGGGCATATACTTTCCGCCATTCTTACGGAGGTACGGCTTTACATGAGCTATCTCATTGTAGAATTAAAACATTTTGGGGGTTGGGGTTAGGGCACTGTGTAGCAGCTATGATAGTAATACAGAAATGGCTGTCACTGTCACTACCTCCGGTGAGATGGCGGAAAGTAAGTACCGACTATAGCATTATAAATAGAACACCCCTCGTAAAACCTGAAAAAATATTTTTTCTAAAAACTAACACATTTCCGGATGGTTGTAGGGTTTAATGAATTGAAAGAAAAAAAACATTTTCCTCCTGTAAAATTCTCTACACGCGTCACGTAAAGCTTTTGTACCATTTTATGCGCTGTTTTTAACATCGGATGGGTGAGCGAGGATGTAAAACTTTCCAATTTACAATCGGGACCACCTTCCCTATATTATGCCAAAAAAATGAAAAATCTTCAAATTTTAGAATTTATTTTTTATTTTTGCGCTAAATTTCTCAAACCAAAAGGGAGATTATTCATGTAATCCGTACTTCTGTTAAAATGGCGGAAAGTAAGTGCCCACTTTATCATTATAGTTACATTGTAAATAGAACCCTTTATAAATTAACCTTTTTTCCAAAACTGACAAATTCCCTGGGTACCCCAGAGTCTTATGGATTGAATGCACAAATTACTTGCAAAAACATTATTTTCGATTTTTTAAGAGGCCAGAAACTGAGACCCCTTTTCCTTTAACAAATGCCAATCGAAGAAACCTAACGTACCAATTAACAACAAAATTATAAAATATTCGAAATAATGCCTTTTTTCTTTAATATCTTTCAAAAGAAGGTTTTTTGCGATCTATTCATCAATTTAATCAACAACTTGTATAACCGGTGCTATCCTCGCCAACAAATATTAAAGGTTTCCAAAATTTAAAATTCCATATAAATTTATTTTATATCCACTTATTTTCATTCATTTCTCTTCGTTTTATCAATTAAAATTCTTGAAAAAGCTAACAAAGATTTAACTAACACGCATTTGCATTAATTTCCACAAACTTTTACTAACCTTCACCTTGAAATATTTTAGGGGTTTTTTTGTGATCTTGAGAAATGTTTTGCCTATTAAAAAATTATTTTAAAATATTTAAATAATTTTTTAGTCTTTTTAAAAAATAGTTTCGTTCTTTGTATAATCCTGGGGCAGTAATTACCCTCAGAAACACTTAAACATAAAATTAACTTGGATTTTTTATTCAATTTTTCTTATCTTGTTATATTTTAGCAGAAACTAACTTACAGCAAACTTACTCAATCAAATCTTTATTTCATCCATTTACTTACTTTCTTTCATCCATTTACTGTCTAGTAAAACAATATTTTAGCAGTAAAAATCTGTTGTTTGGGGTCATTTTTCCCGCAGCAAGTGCCTAGATTCTCTTTATTTGAATTTTTTAAAAAGGCGATGAAAAACTGTGATTTATCTCAGTAGTAAATACGACTAATAAAATTACATCAGTTTTTCTTAGGCAGCAAATAACATATTTTAGCTGTTAAAAAAAAATAATAGAGAAAAAAAGCCCAACTTTATGACAATAATGTCCTCAAGACAAGACAGTATTAGAAAAACTCAGCATGAACCAAGTTCAAACTGTCACACTTTAAACTTGGTTCAATGCCCTGATAAATACTGCTGTTCCTTTTCAAGGGCTTCTGTATGACACTGACCCTGAAGAGCTGAAAAACGTGTGACCCTCAACTTGAACTGTACTTTTTTTAAAAACCTAGCCCTATATTTTTTCCGGTCACTTTTAACCTCACCGCATTTTAGCTTCTTGCTTTTTGCGATCTAGTTTAGTTCTTTCTTTCTTTGGGTTTCCATTAAAGAATTTGAGAGTTCAACTTGTCGCATTAGCGGATCTTTCTGCTGTTAGTACGCAAGCGCGTTATCTTCGAACGTGATCACCTGACCTGAGAGATCTGTGTACAAAACATACCCACGTGTCTGATTTTCTTTTTGTCCCCGGCTTTTCTTTTTTCGCTGGGGACTATCATTCGCTATGGGTGTCTGTCGTCATTGTGTCTTTTTTTCTCCCAATTGGATAACTTCGTTATTCCTTAATATATTTCGATGACATCTTGTATGTTGGCTAGTGGAAAGATTCTACCTGAGGGATGGTGAGTTATGGCTGATCCGATTGTTTGTTTACATTTTATAAGCAAAAACGTTGTTTTTGTTTACAATTGGGATACCTTCTCAAATCTTTTGCTGAAATTTGGCTATAATGTTGACAAATCCCCAGGAATTGAAAAATGGCGAGTTACGACCGATCTGATTGTTTGTTTACATTTTATATGTAAATAACCACATGTCAACATGACAAAAATATTGAACTTTGGAACTGCTGAACCGATTAGAATGAAAATTGTTATACAGGTTCTTGGGCACCTAATTATTGAAAATATATAACGTTTTTTAGAATCTTAAAGAATCTGGTATCTCAGATTTAAAGGTCCTAATAAAATCAACCGTTTTCTGGACCATTATACTTTTTTAAGATATTTTATTCCTTGATATATTTATGTTTGCTTTTCATATCTTATAAATAAATAACATTTTATATGTGTATCCGAAAGATGCTTTCAAGGCTTGCTGTAAATATTTTAGGTGATGTTGTATTCCGTTGTCTTACTCCTTTTGTTATCTTTATCTTGTTTGTATCTTTATGTAGTTTAATTATTGCAGTGCCATTTTTGTAAATGTTTTGAATGATTTGTATGTATGTGTACCATAGCTTCTGCATCTACTGCACATGTGGTGCACTCAGTGCCTTCTGTGGCCGAAGAAAGAAGGAGTCAATCGCCGATTGAAAACGAGCAGAAATCATTTACTAACACAAAATATAGTAGCGACACAGTAGTTTTACTTGCTTTGCGTTAAAGAGGAAGTGAGAGGAAGCTGCTGTCTCAGTGGAATTGTCACTCATGGACGCCGAGTGAGAAAGAGAGATAGAGCATCATAGTGTTCGGCGCGGACCCATATATCCAAAAGCTACAAATTATCAGAAAGTAGATTGTCAGGGGCAGATCCAGGAATTTTCGTGGGGGGGGGGGGGTCCAATCCTCTGGGCTTTCACATTTCGTATCAGTGGTTCCCAGCCTGGGGAGGGGGTCCTCTTTAGGTCTGCTGTTCCAAGCCTGGTGGCTGCAGACCCCTGGGAGAGGTCCACAAACGTATTACTGGTGCTCTATGAGCTTGTTCAGTAGGCAGACCTTTCAATAGCAACAACTACATATAATAAAAATACATTTACAGTTGTTGTTTTCAATTCCCACTAATTCAATAAATATATCTAAGTAAGTTTTTTAGTCAAGCCCTAAAAAGGGGGACAAATTAGCATCCGGCTTGGGTTGGCATCAGACAGGGAACCGAGTGCTCAAAGGCTGGACGTCTGACCACCCTACTAAGCAGCTGCTTAGTTCTTTTTATGCGTCGAGCAGGTTCTAGTGAAACTTATGGTGAGCAATCTCCTCGTGAAAGTTGGTGGATTTGGGCCTTTCTATATGTTAGGTATGGATGAGTTCAATTTGTTTGTGTGTGTGATTTCATTGTGTCGATACTTTTTGGTTTATTTTATATTTATACATTTTTACTTTCGTATTCAATTCAATGCCATGATAAAACGATACTAGGGTCATTTGGATTTTTTTATCAACTCCTCCAAAAAAGACTTAAATCAGATTAATGGCGATCTCATTTTTTACTGTTTAGCATCCCAAATTTTTGTTTTTTGTTGTGGTCAGTTACAACAAAATACTAACAAATAAATTAAAAAAACTTTTCAGGGTCACTTTTTTTTTTAAAAATTTTATTTTGTAAGAAAACTTATCAGCTTTCTTTCAGCCTTTCAAAACTAAAAAAAAAAGTTAGTGTACTCCCGACTATGTTAAAATAAATAATACAGATATAGATTAGTTAAAATATCTGGAGTTTTTAATCACTGCTACCAAAGGGTTAGGTTATACATGTGTTCACATATTTATATGTATCTACCTATGTATCCGGACAGCTCTAACTGTTCATAGTAGACACTTGAAATTTTACACACTCACACTCACACTCAATGAGTAGGGAAAATGCTTTTTTTTGGGGTATTTTGAAAATTCTCCTCCAAAATAGAGTTTTAGTGGAGGGGGGTTCAATTTTCAATGTAAGCTTATGCTAAATTAGACACTAGTTTGTGCCCGCTAGTTTTTTGAAAATTCAGATATTTTTTAGTGATCACAACCCAACTTTTTAATTGATCAACCCCTACACAGCATATATGGATGGCGGTGATTCATAATTTCCCTTGGAATGCTACTTTTATTTTGGCAATTTTTTTACAATTTGATTTTATTAAATTTCATATCTGCTTAGTAGTTAGATACACTTTGCAACTTAAGTATCAGAATTATATTTAAGTATGTTTTAGCTTTTTTTCTTTTTTTTTGCTTTCATGTGGTGAATACCGATTTCTTTCATTTCTGATTTTTATATTATGACTGAATTGTCTGTAACAAAATCAAGGTCCTGGTGCCCCCCATTGCAGGCATGGTGAAACGGGGGGACAAATCTGCCACTGATTGTATTATGGTTTTGCAAACAAAAATGCTTTACAATTCAGTATTAAAATGTTTAACAGAAATATATAATTTATCAAAACTGATGAAAAAAAAACCCACTATTAACAAAATTTCAAAGCCCATTCAGATAGCAGAGATTCGCCACCATAAGTTTTTAGAAATGCAAATATTGTTATCATTAAAATTATTTTATATTGAATATGTTTATAAATTCTAGTTTAACTCCTTATATTATTTATGGTTATACTGGATTTGACAGCCTTATAAGATAAATACTTCACTAGCTGATTCAGTACACATATAACAGTGGATCCAAAGATTTAAGACAAAATATATTGAATATATGGACATAGGCAAAAATAATCCCTTACTTAAAAATTGTTTTTGATTGCTCACCACGAGATTAGAAAACAACAAAGAGAAAGATTAAAGTGTATATCAAGTAAAAAAACTTCATATAGCTCATTACAAATAAATCTCTTTTTATTTAAGACTACTGCAAAGACAACTTTTTTAAAAATAAAATAAAACTGTATTATTTTTAAAAAATATTACATAGATAGCTAAAGTTTTTGTTTGAACAGTCTGTCGCTAGCTACAATGTTGTATTAAAATAAATTATAAAATAACTTTGTATAAAATTGTGTATCAAATCATTGTTATTTAATTTTTGGGGACGTATTAAAATAATTTTAGGATGATCGTGATGTGTCACAAAACTGAAAAACTGTCGGTTATGATTTTTGTTTTAAAATGATGTTTACACCACAAATTTACTTAGTTTTGTCTTTGAAATAATCTTAAATAAAACTAAAAGGAAATTTAATTTGCGATGAGCTATATGAAGTTTTTACCTCTTTCTCTTTTTTGTCGTTTTCTAATCTTGTCTTGCACAATCAAAAAACGATTTTTAAATAAGGGATTATTCTCGCCTATGTTTGTGTACAGAAATAACTTTTTTGTCTTAAATCTTTGGACCCCACTTTTGTATGTGTACCAATGATTCCCTATCTGCACATCTGAAACTGAGATGATCGGCATCATCCATAATACCAGCATATTAGATGTAGTGTATCTGAATACATTTTTTTGGGGGGGGGGATCAGAAGTCAGCAAATACATTATGAAGAGATGGTTATATAAATAATGCACAAATTTGAAAATGCATTGTGTAATCATTTTTTAAACTGTAGATGAGAAAGCCAAACTAGAAAGGATAATCCTTACATTAATAGGTAAAGTGTTTCAGTATTTAGCTCCAACCTAACTAATACTTGATATACACTATTACATCAAAGATACCTTAATGATAGTTGCAACTACTTGAGAAAAATGTAGCCCACTGGATGACATTTCATATTCACTCTGAACTTCTACAGACAGACTACCTACCAATAAAAAAAATATACCAACATTGTTTTCTGATGACATTACAAATAGTGGGGGCAGCTTAGCTAACCTATTGTTCATTTTGTGATGAAAGCACCAAATTTGGTAGATGTATAGCTTAATATATTTAGGAGAAATCTGGATATTGGGCCATTGCAGATTTGCATTTTGATGACCATGCGGTCAGTGGCAGAGCACATTTTGGCCGCCCCCCAAGCTGTTTCTATGTTTTCAACACCACAGTTTTCAAGTTTGGCTGGCTGGCTATGAATGTATGTATTGGGTGTACAGACCACATCAATGGAGCTAGATGGCTGAAAATTTAAACAATTACTTTAGTGGGGGGGTTCAATTTACAATGTAAGTTTATGCTAAATTGATTTCTAAGTTTGTATCCAGCAGTTTTCATGCTTCTTTAATGAAAATTGAGACATTTTTAGAAATCACTGCCCAAGAAAAAGGTGAGAGAAGTGGCTTATTCATTGATCACACCTTTTTCCAATTTTTTAATTGATCGCCCCAATGCGGCATGCTGCCAAAAGTCGTTGGTCACGTGACAGTTTCTATTGAGTAACTAACCAGACCAGTTTACATACAAGTTGAAGTGAAAAATATGTTTTATTACAATGTAATAAATGAAAGAAAACAACAAAATGGTGAGATTATCTCTACATGTTACAGTGATAACTTTATTAAACCGTAGCAGAGGCAAGTACACTGAAGTGCAGCCTTACTGCACCTGCAGCTCTTTCTGCAGCCACAAGAGATCAGTAGCAATGTTGTCCAGTGGGACTCATACATTCATTCTGTCTTCATCCACCTCCAGTCACTTGGTGATGGCAGCACAGGGTCTGGCACCAGTGTCTTCCCCCAGATGTGACCACTCTGGTAGACTGCTCTCTCATTGTGCTCTACCAGAGCAGCTTGGGTAGGTGGGATTTGCTGCACCGAGTTTTTCTGTGGAAAGAGATTCCTTCTTGCATGGTCCATCTTGGTGCAGGTTCTGGTTCTATCAAAAAGGTGTATGACAAACATCAATAGTGTTCATTGCATCCTCTTGGATCTCCTTTGGTCTATTTGCCAGCATCCGTAGTGCATCTGTCAGTTCTGGCAGTGACTTCCATGTTGACCATGCTGCCTTCTTTCCATGTTCAGGAAAGCTAGATATAGCATTGCAGCCTGTCAAAGCATGGAACATTGGAAGCACACATGACATCTTTGCTCTGAGGCACGCAGCTATTTGGTGGACTGTCAAGGTAGCTGGACATCCCCTTCCCATCAGTGACAAACCTCTCAATGTTCATTGTCTTCCACAGAGAATTTCCTGGTATGGCAGCCTTTCCAACCACACGTCTCCTTACACCATTTCCACGCTTGGCTCTTGCTTCTATTTACCCAAACCCCCATGAGAACAGGATGTGACACATGGTTGGTTTAGCATTGGGGACTTCACACGCAAAACATGTGGGGCAGGAACTTCCTCAAAAAATTCTCTTTTTTGTTGCGAGGACTAAAGGTCACTTGACTTAGTCATAAGACGAACCCTAATCCCTCTGATCCAGACTACACAGAGCAATGACAAGGGCATCGCATCACCTTTCAGAGAGTCATCCTTGTAAGTATCCCAAACTGCGCAGCTGAGAAGAGATGTGTGGGATAAATATTTGCTGGTCATATTTATCAAATGACAACTGCTGGTTTCATCATCTGAATGATGGCGGCTCCATCAAAAACTATACAGGTAGTATCAAGGACTTTAGTCTGAGCTGGAGACAAGGTCAGAAGGTCACAATCTTCCTCCATGGAGAGTGCCATGCTTGGTTCTCATGCTGAAAGAAGTTTTCCAGGTTTCCATCTCTCATTTGACAGCTAATATAGAGTCGTGAGAACAGCTCGACATCACTTTTCATTGATGTTAGCCTCTGCTTCTCCATACTTGACATTTTTGCGGTAGATTGTGTCATCAATGGGCTTTGTTCTCTCCATAATACATTCCTTTGTGAATGCTTGGAACTGTTGTTAGCTACTCTTCTGTGCCTTCTTAAGAGTTCCACAGCCGATGGATCCACTCATAGACCAGTAAACACAGCTCCAATGCCATGAATGTTGCTGGAATTGAGGGCAGCTCTCTTTCCTCTTTGAGCACCATTTGTCCACCCCAAAAGGCTCATCTTCTGTATATCACTGTCACAGATATTGTAGGCCCAATATTCTAGGATGTATAAAGTAGGTGCTGTGACTTGGTGGGCACATCTAGTGCAAGCAACATGTGCTGCATGCAAGACTCAATCTCACACTCCTTTTGACTTGAGGAAACCTGGTTTTCTGTACCACCTGCTGTACCACTTGGGCTATGAGAGCACTACGTCTGGCAGAAGATCAAATCTAACCCTTAAACTTGTGAGTGAGTAATTTATTTGGCTTTCAGGGTTACTAGTATCTAGATTATGTCTGTTATTGCATGTGGTTCCAATGGGATAGGAGAGTTTGACCAACCACTGGTGGCCATTTTGAAAACAGCCACCATGGGACGAATTTGTGATGGCCCAATATCCAGTTTTGTTCCCAATATATCTATCAACACATCTGCCAAATTTGGTGCTTTCTTCCAAAAATGAACAATTGTCATATGTTGGGCTATGCCGCCCCACTAAAAGGGACTTCTTTCGGTATGTGTAATGCCTCTTGGAGATGAATAGACTTGACTTGCAGAAGTCATCTTGTTTAACTCTTTCTAATATCTTTTGAGGTAAGAAAATGGGTTCCAAGAATTTAAGGTGACAACAAAATAGGCAAAATAATTTTAATGACCTTTTTAAAAACTGTATTGTATTTCTTCTCTCTTTCTCAACCTGCCTTTTCTGTTTATTGTTGTATATCAAATGCAAACTTTTTTAAAAATCTTTTTCAGAGTCAGATATTGTTGTGACAAACCTAACTGCAGTAAAAGATGATAGTGTGTCCAAGAAAATAGGTAGGTTTCTGTTTACTTAAGGCAAACCAATAAAGTGTTAAACAAACAAATAAAACAAACACTGCAACCAGTTTATCATCTATTTTCTTTTTCCATCATGAACATCTTCCTGGTGAGGCCAAAGTATAAAGGTGTCATCATCAATGTATCTCAGCCAGATTGTTGGCTTCAATAGTGTCATTCTTGAAGCCATTCCCTGAAAATGTTCCATGTGTATATTTGTTGTCATAGGAAACCATGGCAAACCGATAGCCATGCCTTCTTCCTGCAGATATGTCAGACCCCAATTAGAAACATGATGTTTGTACACAGAATGTCAACATCTCTGTTATGTTGTCTATTGGTACGTTCCCCAAGAGAAGTCAGATTCCAGTTTATCCTGAACCACTGATAGGGCCCCATTTGTGGGAACCTTGGTGAACAGGCTAGCAACATCATCCAAATTCATTATCTGGTTGGAATGAATGGGAGTATCTCTAATTACCTCCACAAAATGGTTAGACTTCTTTACATAGGACAGAGACTTGTTGATTGAGAAAGAATAGACATTAGGTTTAAGTCTCCAAAATTCCACAACCTAGACAATGGCCTAGTAGATATGTGTTGGTTCAGTGTATCTGGTCACACGTTCAATCCCTGGATCAGGCAGTAAAATTCTGGTTGAGTGGCATCCCAGAAGAATTGACTAATACAAGATATCCTGTAGTATGGACAGTGGAATTCACTCTAAACCTGTGGATTGAATAAAGGGTTTTGGTTCAATGTTCCAGGAAGGATACCAAATATGATAGGCACTTGAATAAGGCAGGTGGTTACAATGGCCATAACATTGTGACTATAACAACCAAGATGAGGACACCATTTCAAATAAACCAATGCAATTCCTCAGTATTTTGATAAATTTGGAGGTTCTGATAATTAATGTAAATAGATGTAAAATAGACCTTTTCCCAAATATGACATATTCTTATAATGCATGAACTGTGGCCAAGATGAATGTGATTTTATTTTGTTGTCTTTCTTGTTTAAGGAACCTTTAAGGTCAAAGCTGGTATGGCTCAGATGGCCAAAGGGGGTATTATTATGGATGTCACAAATGCTGATGAGGCCCGTATTGCAGAAGAAGCTGGGGTAATTTTTTTTTTTTTCGTGTGTGTGTGTGGTGTGTAGCTGTCTATGTATATATCTATGTGTGTGTATGCAGTACATGTGCACATAAAACTTTATCTTTGTTGTCTTTATTGTATTATTCACTGCTTAGGTACTACATATTTCATGTGAATATGATTGTATTATGAGTTAAGAAAGTTCTTTGACTAATTGACTGATCAACCCTAACAAAAGTAAGTAGCATCATTAATTTAATATCATTTTTCATTAAACTTTTAGTGTTATTATTTATATTTTGATAAAGCATGCAGTGATCAAAGGATTAAAATAAAAAAAACAATACATTGAGTAAGACAGCCTTTAGATATTTAGTACAGGGTTGATCGAATTTACTACCATAATATCTATGAGACTAGATTGCAAACCACTTTCGCCAGTGCAGCGGTGAAACTTTGGAAATTACCACTGAACCAAGCATGTTTACCTTTGACACTAGACTTTACAATTTATCTAAAATATCAAGATTTTGCAAAAATCTATAATAAAAAACCTAGAAAACACTCAGAGAGCACATACGTCTGTCAACGCAGTTGTCAGTAACTGAAATTACCTAGTGGATAGATCAGAGACAGGGTAGTTAACTGTTTAAGTTTTATCTCTGTCAAGTTGTAAAGAGGTATATGTTTTTGGTCGCGTTTGTTTGTTGGTTCACATTTTTTCCTGTCCGCAAGATATCTCCAAAAGTTCTAAATGAATTTCATTGAGATTTTCTGAAAGGGTGGACAATAGGTCAAAGGATGAACTGATTAAATATTTGAGCAGATCCATGCACACTTACTCTGCCACGTCGTAGTTATATATGTCAAAAACACATAATAATGCATTTTTTTCCCTGTACACAAGATATCTCCAAAAGTTCTCAATAAATTTCATTCATATTTTCTAGTGGCATTAACAGAGGTATGCCCTCTCTGAGTGCTTTCTAGTCTTATTACATGATTTCAGTATTACTTAGGATTCTATAATAGAAAACTAGTGTACGTTTTGATTTTAGAATTGTTGACAAATGGAAGTCAATAATTATTATCCATCACCCTTTAAAATTGTTGGGCCCTTGCTACCAAGCTTTGAAGGCAAATATTGTCAAACTCCAGTACAAAGTCTGGAGTTGACTTTGTTTTCCTACCGTAACAAGAACAATCCTCTCCAAAATTAGGGGTGTAAACCGATATATAAAATTCACATTCCCCTATTGTGATTTGAACTCACGACCAACTGATTGCCAGGAGGCTGTCTTACTGATTGAGCTAAATTGACAAGTCTTAGATATTAACGAAAATGTATCATATGGATATACACAGGCTTATTTCATTTTAATAAATGAATACATTCATACAAAAAATATATTTCACTAATGAGATTTGAACTGGCGATCAGGTGATTTCTAACCTGGTGTTACCACCTGCGCTAAACTAACAAGTCTTACATACCTCCAAAATTTATAGTAGAATTATGCAAGGAAATAGGAGCTGAGTTTGACTCTGGAGCAGCCAGGTTTGTTTATTATTTATTTTCCTTCCTTAAAAAAAAATTCTTCTAATTATCATTTATGATATAATACTTGAAGTTATTTGTAATATCAAATGCCTCTTTGTTTGCATATTGTTTTTTGGTGTAAAACAACAGTTGATTCTTATATGCTTGATTGCCAAAGTTCTTCTTTTTTTTTTTTCCCCCCCTAGGCTTGTGCTGTAATGGCACTGGAGAGAGTTCCTGCAGACATTCGGCGCCAGGGAGGAGTTGCCAGAATGACCGATCCCTTAGTGAGTGGAAAAACTTGAATAGTTTTTAAATTGGTTTCCCATTAAAAAAAAAAATTATTTTTATTTATTCATTTATCTGTGCGTGTGCAGTTCTTTTCCATCCATTTCATGTTAATACTAGAGATTTAGTGACAGCTTTCCTTTCCTTAAATCTATTGCACCTTTCTCAATGTCTTTGCCAAACCCAGTACCACTGTGGCATGGATGGTCTCAATTCTAGAGTTTTCGTCATGGTTCCAGGTGTTGTACCACTTATTATGGGCACATCCGTAACATTCATGTTCTAAAGGTTTCCTCATTTCCCAGACGTGGTCCTAGTATTTTTCCAATTTTTCACTTTCTTTCCTCTTCATCTTGTGGTTTGCTGGCACAGCCATGTCGACAATCTCGCAAGTTGTCTTTTTTGTTTACAATTATCAGATCAGGTATTATTATTCATCTATTTACTTTTTTATTTTGTAATCTGTGCAATGACCCTATCAGAACATTCACACACAGGTTGCTGTGCAATTCACAGCCACAGACATCATTGGAACAATGGTCAACCAACTATACTAACTACTATTGATTTTTGTGCATAACGCACAGATTTAACAATTTTTCTTAAGTGAAGGAAACATTTAATACACACACACACATACATACATATATGTGGGTGTGTGTGTATATATATGTGGGTGTGTGTGTATATATATATGTGTGAGTGTGTATGTATATATGTATATGTGGGGGTGTGTGTATATATATATATGGAGGTGTGTGTATATATATATATATGGGTGTGTGTGTATATATATATATGGGTGTGTGTGTATATATATATATACATAAATTTGTGTATATATATATACATAAATTTGTGTATATATATATATATATATACATAAATTTGTGTGTATATATATATATATATACATTTGTGTAATCTATAAAATATTGGATGCAATTTGAATACTCATTCTGTGTGTGACTTAATAATAGTCAATCAGGGGAGAAAGCTGCTGACTAAAGAAGTGAAGGCAAGATTGCTTGTCAAACGAGATGCAGAAGGATAATATAGCTCTAAACATGTATACACCATGTTGAAAATATATATGAAAATTTAAAATCTTACTTATAAATCTAACATTTATAATGGCTATAGTTACAAAGTTAACTCATCAGTCCAACAGAATCAATTACTTTCCAAATTTATTTGGACAATTGAATCTCTTTGCATTCTTGATATTGTCAACACAACGTTTCGGACGATCCATTCTGCAGTCCTTGTCAGGTGTATAATCCAAGAAAAGAGGTGAGCCTTTTATTTTTCTTCGGCCAATTCCCCAAAAATGGTTTGCCTCTTTTCTTGAATTAAACACCTGACGAGGGCTGAAGAACGGATCGGCCAAAATGTTATGTTGACAACATCAAGGATGCGAAGAAGACATTCAATTGTCCAAACAAAATTCGGAATGTTAAAGAGTTTTCTCAAAGTTATAGACAATAGAATCAATTACAGTTTTTCTTTCTTTTTAAAAAAATGTGCTTGATCAAATTTGGGGGAGACAATTTAATATGCTTATCTACTGTATAGCCATCTTAGTCCGCAGGAGGAAAATCCTGAACTTAGAGAAAAAGGAAGACTCAAAATTTGTTTATAAAAATATGAGGATATATTTTTATTTCATAAGATACATTGTTGTGGCGGAGAATAAAGAGTGGGAGAGAGACAATTAGAGCCGACAGACTGTTACCAACAGGGGAACTAGCCCAGCTGCTGTCTGCCTCTCCAAGGACATCCTGTGTCTCTCTCTCTTTTATGGGGTTCGAATGCTCATGCTGATTTTCCAGCCCACCATCTGCAGTCAGGGCTCAGAACAATATCCTGTTTATGACCTTTGAACACCCGGTCTTGGACACCTTGCAGTCGATATCCTGTTTATCTTTCAACACCTGTGGGGGTCAAATCTGTGACCTCTGCCTAAATATCCAACACTAGTTCCATGTCTCACTTGGATTGTAGATTTGTGCAATATTACATTTTAAAGTGTTTCTTTGGCCAATCAACTTTTTGTTTTATTAAAGATAATCAAAGACATTATGAATGCTGTAACAGTTCCTGTGATGGCAAAGACTCGAATTGGTCACTTTGCAGAAGCCCAGATTTTAGAGTCCTTGGGTGTCGATATGGTGGATGAATCAGAAGGTAAGTTTATCACATTTTATCCTTTAATGCGCTAGTCTGTGTGGTACAGCTGTAATGTTTTCATTGCCTCTATCATAAATATATACAGACCCTGGTGTAAATAATTCATCCACGGATTCTCATATTTCTACCATTTAATGGAATGTGCAGAGTGACGATTACTGGCAGAATCTGCAAACAGAATTAGTTTCAGCCGGGGCTGCTTTTGTTCACTTAGCACTGATACCCTTGGATACGGCATGAACCCCCTTCTCCCTGCAGCTATGGATAAATAGCTGGGCAGTTGGAGCCCTTTAGTCCTGTAACTTTAAGGCAGTCCATATAAGAGAAGATTACCCTAACAAACTAGAAGGCACTCAGAGAGCACATACCACAGTCAACGCCATTGTCAGGGGAAGTAATTGTGTATGGATCCGCACCCTTCTCCCGTAGCCCATTGCCCACCCGTCAACAAAATTTCATTTGATATTATATAGACAGGCGATATTATGTGTATGGACATAACTACAACGAAGGGGAGATAATTTTGCATGGATCCGCCTCAAAATTTAATCACTTCTTCCATAACCTTTTGTTCGCATTCCACAAAATTCCATTGAAATTCATTCAGAATTTTTGGAGATTTTGTGTGGACAGTCATGAGTGTATACATAAATGTAAGGAAAAAAAGACGGAAAAATATCTCTCAATCCAAAAAGAATTCCTGGATCCGCCCCAAGATTTAACCAATTCTTCCTTACTCCATTGTCCACCCTACCACAAAATTTCATTGAGTAGTTTTGGAGATATTGTGTGGACAGACAGATGGAAAAAAGTGACCGAATACATATACCTCTTCAACTTTGTTGGCAGGAGGAAAAAAATAAAAGGCAAGCCCTGCTGAGAAATAGGACAGGTTGGGCGTCAGGTCAGTACCCTTGGCCCCATTAAAACCTACAATTGCTACAGAAACAATGAATAAAAATCTCCTATGAACAAATCCCAATCAATGTGCAGCTAAGAAGGCAAGATACTGGCATGGATTGTTCAAATGGAGACAAAGCCATTGTCCAATTTGCCTTGTCGCATAGGAGGACCTATCATTATAATGGGGGAACCACAAGTTGTCATTGTTGTGTAGATATTAATAAATCAGATGTATCACATAATTCATGAGTACAAAACTGTCTTATAAAGAAAGAACAAGACATTTTTTTCTGTTATGAAACCAATTTCTAGTAGCCTTGTGAAATTTTGGTTGCAGGAACCAGACATCAAACTTTCACTTAGGTTTAAGATTTGCTGTAAGGATCAAGTTTATATTTTTTAATTAAAAAAAAAATTGTTTTCAGTTCTTACCTGTGCTGATGAAGACAACCATATTGATAAGCACAAGTTTACTGTTCCCTTTGTGTGTGGAGCAAGGGATTTAGGTGAGGCACTCCGAAGGATTTCAGAGGGAGCTGCCATGATAAGAACCAAAGGAGAAGCAGGCACGGGTAAGTAATCTAAAATTTTATATTTATGTCAATACTAACATCAGAAATGACAGGATTATTTACGTATGGATAAATTATACAAATATATATTTTAGTATAAATGTATCAATTGCTACCAAAAAAAAAAAAAAAGAGAAAAAGGCATACCTCAAACTAAATTCATTTTTCTGCTGATTTTCTAGAGCTCTTCATATTTTCGTTTTTTTAATAATTTTAAAACAATAAGGCCACAGAATAGAGTAAAAACAAATTTCTTTTTAATGAGAAAAACATCAGTTCTATTCAAGAAAAATTGGAGATGCCTAGAGGTGTTTTCTGTCCTTCTACTATGACATCATTATCATCATCATTAGTAGTCATGTAGACACAAACAAAAGCTTTACTTTAGCATGACAGAAACCAACCAACTAACAAACAGACATAAAAAGTGACATTGACTTTTATATGATAGAATTACCAAAACTTTATAAAATATCAGAATATTTTTTTATGGAATTAAATTTACATAAATATATTCTATCAGAGAAATACTTTTTTTAAATTTTAATTTGGATATTTTATTGGTTTAAAATCAGTGTTGATAGTCCTTTCTAAATCAAATTATACAATACTATAATAATTTAAGCAACTATAACTTAACTGTTACTAGTCTATGACCTGTCGCTTTGCTGACTGTTATCATAAGAGTACATCGTAAATGGACAATGCCAGATAAACTTGATAGTTGGTAATTATATAAGGTGTGTGTAAATACAAAAATATCTACCCAATGTATACTTTATATGTTATGGCATATTGAAATGAGTATGCTGGACTATAAGACAAATGGTTTATAATGATATTTGGAGGACTACCACTCACTGCAAATCATCCAAGTCTTATAACTGTCCACATTGAGCTTCTTATTTTTTTCCCCAAAATTAAATATCTGTCTTGTATACCGACATATGCAGTACCCATTTACATGAAACTATTGCTCTATAGATTGTATAAGTTTTGACATGGCATAAAAAAAAAATCTCATTTAAGGTGTAAATTCAATTGATAAAATACCAAATTTTCAGGAGATGTTGCTGAAGCTGTGAGACATGCACGAACAATAAACCGAGAGATCAGAATGGCTTCAGCAATGGACCCAACAGAACTTTATGAATATGCCAAGAACTTACGTGTCCCAATTAAATTGCTACGTAAAACAGCTGAAATGGGTCGCCTGCCAGTTGTCAACTTCGCTGCTGGTGGAATTGGTAAGTAGTAGAGATTCTACATTATTATAGACCACAGTTTCCCAACCTTGTTGTTCCTCTGTACCCTTGAACATTAAGGATCATAAATTGATAAAATTATATTGATTTTAATAAGAGCTCCATTTAATTGTTAGTGAAAGGTTTGGAAAATATCCTCTTCCAGCTTGAGTAGTTACCCAGTGATTAATTCTTTTGAATATGTCAGTCTTAGATAGTGAGCCTTTTTTTCTTCTTCAGCAAGTTCATGTAATACAAAGGGGAACTTTAGAAACTGCACAACAAAGATAATGTTCAGGTGTTTTGAGATTATCCTCAACAATACTGAAAATGGTGACTCACAAAGCCATGTTGATGAATAACAGGTTCAGCAATCCATTTGTATGAGTTTCACATCCCAAATAAAAAAGAAAATCACTTAGATTCTTCTCAGAAAATACATCACATGCAGTGTACACCATGGGTATACTCTCAGACTCCTATGTACCCCTTGAGAAGAGCAAATGTACTCCTGGGGGTAGATGAAACCCAACTTGGGAACCTCTGTTATAGTAGTCATATATCAAGGATCCGTGACCGTTGTCTGAAATCCTTGGCTGAAAAGAAAGAGATGAAAGTTATCTACTTGTTCTGTGATAAATATGAAGATATTTCTGTGTCGCCGCATTGCTGAATATGAATGTAGACATTCTGAAGCCGACACTGTGCTATTATACATTTATGCAAAGATGAGAGCAATGGGGATCACGAATGAAATAGTAGTTGATGCAGAGGACACATATGTGAAGTGTGCTTACGCTGCCCATAAGATAAATGGAACTCTTGGATTAAAACGACAATGGTCTACGACTGCAGGGAACTTTGTATGAAAGAAATGGCCGAAGTCATCATACCTCTTCATGCTAACAGTGAAACAGATGCTATTTCAAGCTACTTTGGTCAGTGAAAGAAGGCCATATTTGATAGAGTAACACAATCGAATAACTTTAAATCTCTTCTTTCATCTGTTGGAAAGACACTTCCAGTCTCTGACAGGACAGTGAAAGATTTCAAAGTGTTCACAATCAAATCTGTGTACAATGATGATACGAGTAAAAGCTTGGGTGAAGCATGTGCAAAGGAACGGTCTATAATGAAGGGGAAATCAATGACTAGGCTTCCACCAGATGAAGAATCCCATTATCTTGGAGCTCATGTTACATATCAAGCATATGTGAGGCTCCACTTTGACATGCCTAATGCTCCACCATCTCCAAGGCTGGCAAATGTGTACCTATACAGTATAGATCTGCTGCACTTCCAGTAGAGCTAAGAATAAGATAATGGGTGGCAGAAGAGCAGAGATAATGGATAATCTTAGTTGTCAACACCCAGGTAATTTCCACAGGTCCAGCTAGTAGTAATTAAGGATATTAAAACTTCTTACCTGTTAAGCTAACTTGGGTTGAGCTTGATGTAAGTTTTGTTTTATTTTTAATGCCAGTTGCTTTGATTTTGCAGGAATTTTCAGAATCTTTGACTAATAACTCGTGTTTTGTTTCTAGCAACACCTGCTGATGTATCTTTGCTGATGCAACTTGGGGTTGATGGAGTGTTTGTTGGTTCAGGCATCTTCAAAAGCAGTTGCCCAACAAAACGAGCTCGTGCCATGGCACAGGCAGTCACCCATTACAATGAGCCAGCAGTCTTGGCCCAGCTGAGTGAGGACTTGGGTGAGGCCATGTTTGGAATCCCTCATAATGAGCGCAAGGGCCAGGGAGAAAGACGGCGAGAAGGCCCAATCGGAGAGGAGATAAAAATATGGAATTCCACGTTGAACAGTAAGACCACACCTTCAAAGTGAATATCTGATGGCAACAAAGCGCCTACTCTCTAATAACACAACAATGAGCTTTTTACAAGAAGACTACAAAAAAATAAATAAAAGGCTTTTTAAAAATATTTTTAGGGGGTGGAGTCTTTTTTTTTTCCCCTATGATTTTTGAGTATCCATAGGATTTTGTGGCTGAATGTAAAGATATTATTTTTAACATTTAAAAAAAAATAAAATTTTATATCCAAATAAAACAGAATAATTGATACTGTGCATGTTCTTGTGTGTGAGTTATATTATA
>VCCN01004502.1:751784-781519 GCA_006491835.1 Architeuthis dux | reverse complement strand
CTTCTGTTTTTCTTTGATGATTTTTCCTATTTCTTTTTATTTTAAATTGTGCCTTGAATAAATTAAATTGTTAAATTGTTTTTATTTGTGCCCCGTTTTTTTAACATCAAGTGTGCGAAGGTGTGAAACTTTACAATCGGGACCACCTTCCCTACATTGTACTACTATTTTTAATAAATCTGTCAACAGGTTAGCACTGAAGATACCATTTACTTTTTGGATGTATTGCTGTGGAGCAGTGGTTAGCAACCTAGCCTAGCAGACAAAGCTAAGCTTAGTAAATACCAATACCACTTTTATATGCATTTGAATGGGGTTGATATATATTGCTGAAACTTGGGTTTAACAGTGAAGTCTTTCTTTTAAATTTTGTTTATTTTTATGGAGGTAGTTGGCTTTGTTGAATTAATATCTTTGTTAATGGAGATATAGGTAAAAAAAACAGAAATTAAATCCTTTTGATATTTAAGTAGCAAACAAATGCTGATTAAAAGAAATTATAAATGCTGTTATTCTATGAATTGCAACTAAAAGAAAATTCTGCACTTGGGGACAATGCTGTTAGTGAATGAATTGTAAGAGTTTGGTATCAAAAGTTTCCTTGGGGATTTCAGTTTGGAAATCCAGAAAAGAAATCAACAAAAACCATCAAACACTAATGAAGATTTGAAGGGTGTGGTGGAAAAACCTCAGTCAGAGAATTCACAGCAAACTTAATATTTTGACTGGAACCATTTCAAATCATTTAAGAATGACTAACAAAAACAAAGCTTGACAAATGGGTTCCATTTGAATTGAATAAGGAATTTTTTAAAATTAGATGTTTTAATTATGTCCAATGGTAAAACAATTGATTTAAAAAAAAAAATGGGTTTTATATAATAACTGGGGAATACACAAGGGTTGGATGCAGATTTCAAAGTGGCCAAACATGTTAAAACAATGAAGATAGATATGTAGACCAGCTTAAAATAGTGCATTCAAAACTTAAGCAGCAATCAGTTTGTTGGATAGAAAGGGTGTCATATTGCTGCATGAAACACCCAACCTCATGTTGCAAAAATGACATTACCAAAGTTGAAGATCAAGACTTTATTGCATCCTGCTTATTCATCCAACCCCTCTCTTACAGATTACCATTTCTTTTCAAGCCTCAAGATCACTTCCTTACAGTGCCAGATTAAGATTTTGTAGGCACTTGGGCTACAGGTACTGTGAGGGCCCCAGTAATATTTTCAAAGGGGAAAAAAAGTTAAAGAAAAATTAAATTTATTTTTACAAGGCTAACAACAACAGTGTTTCTTTTTGCTGTAGTATGTTTACTACAAATGTATATACAGTGTAGTGATTGAAACCTTTTTAGATAAATAATTTAGAGTACTTATACTTTGATTCAGCATTGACAAATAAAATAACTTTTCACTTAATCCCTAGAGGCCCTCCAGCCCTGCTTTCTTACAGGCAAGAACTTCTCTAATCATGATCATGTTGAAGAAACCTTCATTGAATTAATTGGTTCTTTTAATGAAGAATTCTTTAGGAAGAGAATCGATGACTTGCTACCAAGATGGAATAAATGTATAGAGCAGAGGTTTTCAACCTGTGTGCCCGGGTACAATAGTGCTCCACAACTATCTCTCAAGTGTGCCATGAAAATCTTTCCAAATACACAAACATGTATTTTGAGCCTTGAACGTGTCCAGTATGGGTATTATGTCTGTACTGCTTCTGCCACAGTGTTGAAATCTATTAGCTCTATCACTAGATTTTGTGAGATATGAATCTTCATAGTGACAGATGAAAGGAAAAAGATGTGAAGCGTATGTATATCAGTGTGCTGATTAGAAAACTTTGTTCATTGATTACTGAAATGTTTTTGATTAATTCATTTCATTTTTACAGTTGGTGTGCTGTGTAAGTCAAATATATATTTTTAGTGTGCCGTCATACAATAATTTTGAGAACCACTAGATTAATATTTTTCTATGAATTTTTTCCTTGTTTAAATAAATTGGCAATTTAATATTGAACGATCTCATATAGAGGGGGATATATGTCAAATTACAAGACTAAATTTTATTTTTTTAAATATAATGAACATACAATATAGTATTGCAAGATGCAGGATTTGCATTCTTACTAGACACACTGTTATTTGTGACAAATGTTTGCACAGATACAGTAGTTTGTAGACAGTGTCTTGGTCTTAACTACTGAGTGTCTAAATAATAAAGATCATTTAGAAAAAAATGTTTCAGCTTGGATAATTAAGAATTGATTGCAATAAAAGTGGGAGGCTGGCTGCAAAGAATATAATGAATAACTGTTATAGATTTCCTCAGTACAGTTTTTCGTATTTGTTCCAGACATCCTCAAGAAGTCAATGTTATCTTTAATTCTGGTTTGAAAATAGTATTTTCCTTCTGTGTGAACTTGTAATGAATGTCCAACTCTGTATCAGGAATAGAAGCTAACATTCACCAGTCGGTGGTCTCACTACTAGTGAACCAAATGTACAGATGCCCTTAAAGTGCATAATGGCTATGCCCAGATGTAATTTCTTTTTTTTTCACAAATTCATATTGCTCCAAATGTAAGAGGTCTGTGATGTTACAGACAACACTTTTCTATTCATGTTAAAAAAAAGTGATTTTTCAAAATCAAATATTAAGTATACCTTGATTAATGTGGTTAATTGGTTCCAAAATTTTCCATACTACTCAAAACCGCACTGTTCATGGTCTTATTATAATATAATGGGTTTTTTTCAGCTTGTACTTAGTTACATTAATTTGTACAGCAATACCATAACTGTACTACATCAAAACCTGCACTAATCAAAATCACACTATCCAAGGTATTGCTGTATATATTTTTGACAATTTGTCACCATTAATAAACGTGTCAAAAAATAATTCTTAAAACCTCACAGATGAATTGTAATGAGTAAAAAAATTAACAAGTGATTTTTTTTAGATATATTTAAGTTAGCATTTAAAACATTAGTGACAGTGGTGTATGCATATCTTGTTGCCATAATTTGCAAGACCCATTGCTTCTGCGGATAATTAAAATTAGTTTATTGCTCTGAAATTTAATTGACGCTTTCTATAAGCTCAAAAAGACAATACTATTAAAATATTTAAATGTATACTGACAATATAATACAAAGTAAAAGAAACAGCTTACAATAAACGAATACGGCATAAATAGCACACATTCACAACAAAGACTAATAAAATACAGACACATTGTTAAATTATCTGCTTTATTCAATTGACATATGGAGTTGAGAACAACTATTAACATTTTCATAATCTCATCCCTTGTGACAACTTTATGCTTTTTTAAAAAAGTTAAGTGGTAAGGTATCACATGATTAGGGTAGCTCATTGAACCAAGATCACATTGAGTGCTTTTTCTCTTATTCCATTCCAATTGGGCTGGAGGCCCATTCAAGTATTCAACTGTGAACTGTAGTCCTTACTTAGAATACCTACACCCCCCAATAAATAATAAAAAAGTGAGGAAAGAAGAAAAGATGATAACAGAGCAGAAGAAATTGAGCTTTAGCTGGGCTTTTCTTATTGGCAATCTATTATCTTTAAATCTACTTGCAGAGTGAAAAGCCAGTGACTTTCTTTAAATGGAGCAGTGTATTATTACAACTAATTAATCGTGAAAAAATTCACGGATATAATTGAATTTCTGAGATGCTTTATTTTTAAATATATATTATTGAGTTTTACTTTTCACAACAGCCTGTTTCATAGATTTGTAATTTTCAAGTGAAAATTGTGTAATCTTTTTTTGTTTCTTTTAAATTCATCAGCCTTTCCACGTCATTAAGTCATGTTTTCGGTTACTTTTCAAGAGGTTTGAATTTTTAATTGTTGTTAGTTTGGATTTTTGCATTTTAAAATTTTGTATATATTTGTTGTTTTTTTTTCTTCACTTGACTTCTTTTTTTAGACATTGAAGTTAGTATTTTCATTTTTTTTTTCCAGTAAAATTTGGATTTTGATATAAATTCTGTCCTCCTGTTCAAGAGTTTATCAGTTTCTTCAAAGCATATTATTCTTAGCTTCTCCTCCAAGCAAAGTGTACACTTCTTTGAAGTATTTTTATATGGTGTTGCTTGTCAAAACGAACAGAAATAATTAAAATATATATATATATATATATATGGTGTTAGTAATTTGACAATGTGGAAGTGAAAGATTGAGAAGAAGGTTGTCGGATTACCTTACATCCACACAACAAACATACATATATACACACTGGAGACTAATGCATGTTTCTCTGGAGTTCAAGCAGTTTCTTCATTCTCTTACTTTAAGACTTGATAGTTCACTACTTCAAGGCTGTTAATAGTGTAAATAAATGTTTACACTGTATCTATTTCATCTGAAAATTTATTAAAAAGTGACTAAACTCAAGTGGAAGAGTCCATTGTTTCAAATGGTGGGGAGGTGATATCTCTATCAGCAAAATTGTTACCTTCCAATTGAAGAGTCTGTTGTTATGGACAGAAACAAACAAAAAAGGTCACTGTTCATTATATAGATAGATTTATGACTATTATTTAAAAATCTTTATTTCTTATTTCTGTACCAAGCAAATTTAATAGACATACAAGAATTATATTCAAGGAACCTTGTTTTTATTTTATAATCTATCTTGATAATGAGCCATGTAACTTCCACTAGAGTACACAGATACTGATTCTAGGCAGTAGTGCCAAGCCATATGTAAATAATCCCTTCCTTTTATTATAATAAAACAAATAATTGAAATGCATACTTATCTCAATTACAGTGGAAGATGTCATCTAATTGGCTAAAGCACTAATTCTTGAACCGGTTTTGAATCAAGCCTGACATGTAAGGTCTTTTACATCCTATACATACTGCAATCAATCATGTATTTGTAGAATCTGTGACAATTATAAATATTTACACCAACTCTGGTGTGAAATTCACCACCAAATCTCCAATTATTTTTTTCAGCTGATGGTAGTATTTATACAATAAAGGTATTACAGACCTCAAGAATTAAAATGATATTTGGCATAAGGCATGAAAGACTTGCACGAGACCTAGATATCTGTTTATAGACTTCAATTTATGCTAACTATATTTTTGCAAAAAAGAACCAATCTCATTGCCAGCAAAGATCCATCATCTGTAGAAAGTATAGAGTTTACACAATTTCTGTACAAACCGATTTTTTTAATTTCCAGCTTAATACAACTGGAGAGGAAAAATATGAGAAGCTAATCTACATGTTGAAGAATTATTTAAGTAGAATTTCCTTAGAAGAAATGAATATAATATCCGTGGTATAAATATCTCTAGATTAAAACTAAAACTATCAGACTGACTGCTAAAAAGAGCACTTTTCCTTGCGTAAGTCTAACACACGATGGTACTTCACACCTCTTGGTCTCCAATGGATATAGTTAAAAAAGGGGTCAGAAATAATTGGCATGTTTATTATTTTATATATATATATAGTGTGTAATTAGTGCACAGATAATACACTCTGATCATAGGCAGAAGTGCCAATCCATACATAAATAATCTGGTCAGTTTTTTGTTTTTTTTTTTGGGGGGGTACCATGCTAGGAAATATATAGAGACATGCAAGAAGTAAATAGACACCCTTAGTTTTATGTTAAGAACAACCATCATTTAAAATCTTCGGAAGTGGCAGAAAGATTTCAAATTAGTCCAAGAACAGCACAAAATTATCCTTATCAACTTGGTTATTATGGAAGAGCAGGTAGGAGGTAGCTCCTTTTAACCACAACTAATATTAAGTGGAGGAATGAATGGGCATTGAGTGATAAGTCCTTAGCTTTTTGGCATAGCATAATTCTTCTGACAAATCAAGATTTGCTCAATTTTCAGATACTGCATCAAATGACTTCTTTGGCTAAGTTAATCCCCTGACATTAATCCTATTGAATACGTGAGGGCAATATTAGATAAAAACTTGTGTGGGAAAGTTTAAAAAGCCAGTAGATGTTTAGATTTGTGCCAAGCAGGGTCTGAAATACCTCAAACTGCAAAATTAGAATGTATTAATCCTGTGCCAAGACGAGTTGTTGCTCTTAAAACGGCTAAAAGTGAAAACATCATTTTGTACTGTAAATGCTCAAATAAAGTTAAAGCAAAACTGTTGGTGTTTATTTACTGCTTGCATGTCTCATTATATACATACATATATAAAATGCACACTCACAATAACAGTAAGCATGCTGATTACTTCTGAGCCCTTGTAACTATGTCTACACATATACATATACATATACATAATTATAACATAGGTTAGGCATAGATTCAGAGAGATATTTTGCTTCATTCTCTCATTGACTAACCATGAGTGCCAGTGACCTGAGAAAAGAGATAATTATTGTTGAAGTAAAGCATTTGCTAATAATGTTTTTGTATTATAATCACTTTCAAAGCAATCATTTTCTCAAGGGTTTGTTATTTAAACTTTGTAATTATCCTGAAGTTGAAGTCCACAATATTTCATTTGGCTAATCCGTAACAAAGAGGTCACAATGTCAACAGATGAAACATTTTGAACCTTTTCAGGCTCTATTTGAAATAATCAAGTTGAAAGTCATATGTGGTCATTTAGAAATTTAATTTGACCATTAGTATAAGAATTAATGATCAATTTGTGCTTTTGCACATATAGATTACTCTTTATTAGGTAACAAGAACAGAACTCAGTGAATGTATGCCAGCAATGTTGGGTGGAGGCAATTGCTAACTTTTACAAAAGTACAAATCCCAATAATAAACCTCCCAATGTCTGAAAATTCATCAATTTTGTAAAATCAAGCAGCTGTGTAATAACTTAAGTCACTATAAACCCCAAATTTATTATTTTATCAGGAGATTTAAAAAAAATATTACTTATATTAATTACCTGATATATTTTCACTTCATGATTGAGAGATAAGGTATCATGGATTCCATAATTGTTACAAAAGAGTATAGATCTTTTTTCTCACAATGTTTCACCTCTATTTACCTCTGAGGATTTGGAGAAAACCCTTTGTTAAACCATAAACATAACTTTATAGGTTAATATTTGCTAAATCCTCCAACCTGACAAGATTAAAACTGATGTACTAAAAACAGTGATATTCTACATCCAATCTATAACCAGGGCATATTTACTAAAGATCTGTCCAGTTAGAACATTATACACCTGTGACTTGATATAAAGAGCTCTGTTCAAATCCATTGCAAGGCTATCAAATATGAAAAAGAACCAAAGAAAAAAAGTTAAAAAGTAATCATGAAGTTATTTTGTTCTAGATTTGATGGTTTAAAGGAAAAAGAAAAAAAAGAAAGAAAAAAAAAAGAAATAATTACAAATTTCATACTAAAATTTATCAAATGTTTAATTAAAATGAAATCAGTAATGCACTTTTGTGTATTTTGTTATTTACTGCTCAGGCATCAAACCAGGAGAAGGAAACTCAAACAGAAACCTACAACCTTACTTCAGTTGTCCCACCTCAGAGGGACAAGCCGTGTAAAACCATGGCTTAAAGGGTGAGGATGTGCATGCTGCACTTCACCTCAAAACTTCATTAGGGAAGACCTGAGCGCTATTCTACAATCTGCCTAGTGGCCCCACCGGAGGGCCCGCAATGAACATGCAAAAACCCTCCAAATCCTGTGTTTGCAAAGCCAAATCTTGATGAGAATATATCAGCTTTTGATTTATTTTTTCTCTACTGATTCATATGTTGAGTAAAACTGATAAAATTTGCTATGAATTTTTTTTGTCTTTAAATGTCAAATAGTTAAATAAACTTCAGTCCAATTTAAATGTATATGTTCAAATTTCAAAATATAATGGAATGACCAAACTCCTCCAAGCCCCAATTTTAATCAAGTGTCATTATGTTGCTAGCATTTTAGAAATTACCAAAATTATATTCCAAATCTTTGAACTGAATACACTGAGTAGAAAGTGTTGACTCACAATAAGAGATGGTAAAATAAAAATATAAAATAGAAGTTCAGACAAGCTCTTTATAATACAGCAATACCTGAGAGTTTAGATATTTACTTACTATCTTCGATTTGGGGAGTGGCTATAATATTCTATAAATGTGATGGAATAAATATTCACTAAGCTCAGTTTGCTTTGGCACATTGAGGGACCTAATGAGGATTAAACTCCAGCAATAGCTTTAGAAACCAGCTAACTAAACATCCTCTTTAACATGTTTCCAAAAGTCATGAGTAAACAAATACAAAACAAATAATTCACATAATAATCATCTTCCTGATAATTGTGATTAATTTAATAGAATAATTTTGTTTTCCAAGAGAAATATTTTCATGAAAACTACTCTTAAAACACTTGAGTTTAAAAGGTTTGAGTTTAAAATGTTTCCAATGCCCTGTGTTACATTAACTTTTTAAAAATTATACTCTAAGTTTTTAATTTTTTTCTCCAGAGGAGACATAGGATTTGTAAACATTCAAAGTGTCAGGAAGTATAAAAAGCTCAAACATACTAAGTTGGTAAAGAAAGAGAAATTTCTATTTAAAACACATATTTCTATCATATGACTCCTTGACACAAGAAGCCAGGTCACGAGGCTATAGATAATTAAGTTCCATGGTAATGCACAAATCTTATTTATTCATTCAGAAGCAAGCTTTTGTTTGAGTTTCACAAAGCCAAACATTTTAAAAGTTTCGAAAGAGTTCACTCCCCTTACTGAACTAGACAAATAGGTTTACTATACACATTTGACAAATTAAAAGGTTTGTTATAGGTTCTTAAATTGAGTAAATGGAATCATGCTTCATTGATCTAACATTTAAGATAAAAGCTTAGACCTCTTAGACATGAATTCCCGGAGCTGATGTGCACACAATCTTTTGCTGATTCAACAAACTAAAACCATTTATTGAATAAATAACAAGCAGGTTAAATTGCAGTCACAGGCAATATGGTTTTCAAGATAATTCAAGATTTTATTCATACAGGCATTTTTTTGTAAGAAAAGAATTTGTTTGACAGCAAAAATTATTGCAGGATTATGGACACATATCTTTTAAAAAATAGATAACAGTAAATTATTAACCATTTCCATTTAATTTCTAAAAAATGGCAAAGTCATTTTGTTATTCAATTAGATATTAAAAAACTAATAGCTGATTAGAAGGAAAACATTTTTTACCATCATCAGGAATGTTAATGATGCAGTCCCTTTTTTTCTGCTTATTATCTTGGATCAAAATATAGTATTTGTTAGTTCAGTAAAATTGTATACAGTAATAAGAGGGATAGAGAGAGGAGAGAGAAATAAATTGCACCAAAAATAGCTGATTTTTTAGGCCATTAAAAATTAAAAAAAGTAGATTAAGCATCAAAATTAGTGTAATTTCTAAAAAAGAGGTCTGATTTAGAGCAGCAGTTCTCAAAGTGTGGTCCACAAGAGCCATGTAAGAGGTCCACAGGAGGAAAATCATTTTGAAATAAACGTAGTTTATGAAAAATTGTGATGGCTTTATTTTTACTATGACCAACTATTCAACATAAAATTATTTTTAGGGGGGTCTGCACATATTATTTGAGAATATTAAGTAGGGGGGAAAAAAGTTTGAGAAACACAGATTTAGAGTATTATCTTTGCACATAAAGAAATCACTGCCCAGTACTTTGTAATGAAATTTAGAAATTTATTTACTTGTATTATCACCTTTGTACAACAAGTACTTTACTTGTAGGGGGAGAAAGGATTAATTTCTCAAATATAACACTAACAAAGCAAGCAATAGAGTGAAAAGATTGTATAAGAGAAATAGTAAAATAGGCTATGGATGTTGTTCAATTTACCAGTTAGACTTTTTTGTTTGCTTTTTTTCTCCTTGTTTACAAACCAAGCCGGCACATTTGTTGCTATGAATGATGGTCAAATCACCTGATTTTTGCATAAACAATAGCGATGTGCATAAGAATTATGAGCATGAAAATCATTAACATTCTTTAGCTTGTCAAGCAAAAAAAACCTCATGAATTCAATTCTACTACATTTTTAATTTCTTCATTATTGTTAATGCCAATAAAAAATGTTCTAATCCACGAATTCACCATGATCTTTTAGAGAAAAACATTTTACCACTATCAAATCACACAGGTAATGCATTGGTGAGGTTATAAATTTCTGTACTTTATAAAATAATTTTTTAATCTTTGAGGAACATAAAAGTTTAGTTGCAATACAAAAAGGTATAGAATTATACCTTATGCTCTATCAGACACTTCTACTTATGCTTATGCTTTGAATTGTAAAATTTAAATTCATTATTAGAAATGTCCTTTGGATGAACATTTAATGATACAGCCAATAAATGATTATAAAATCAGCTTGGATATATGCATTTCCTCCAGGAGAAAACTGCAACTCACAAATCCAAGAAAAAAGAAGTGACATTCAAAAGAACATTCCTGAATATTGGTTCTTCATCTCAAACGTAAAAACAGTTTAAAAGTTGAGTTTATATCACAAAAAAAATAATTAAAAAAAAAACCCCAGAGAATGTTAATAGATGAATAAAACAAAAAATATATATTTTTTTAAAAAAGCAGCCGAGTAAAATTTTACAAACAATACAGACTGTCAGGGATTTTCATCTCATCAGACAATGTCATCATATCAATATACAAGACCTTTTACTGGTGGGCAAGACATCAAGAAAATAAAACATAAATGCACATTGACAAAATGTGATTTTGAAGAACTCAAATTCTTTTTAATCATCTTCAAATTTTTCCAATTTAAAGTTCAACTCAATTCTTTCCTTTACAGCAATTAACATTTAGTAAGAGTAGAGCACAATGAAAAATGGAAGATGATGAAAAGCAAAAATGGTAAAGTGCAGTTTTGGGGATTAAGACTTAAAGTTATCCTACAGTTGTAATGTCAGACTAAAGGGAATATTTTCCATGCATCAGCATCAAAGTACTTAACAAATTAATAAACTAAAATGAAGTGTCTTCATCTAATAAAGACTGTGAAAGATCCAAAGCAATAATAAAGTGTATTTGTCTCAGAATGGTAGACTTCATGGTTAGACAGAACACTACGTGGAAAGAGACAAGAGTAAACTATTTTTTTTCAGTATTATCTTGTATGGTTCACAAACCTTTCCAGCTACAAGTGAACAAAATGACAACATAGGATGACAAGTGACTGACCAACAAAGTGTGTGTGTGTATATATATATATATATTAAAAAAAGGCAAAGGTCTTTAAGCTCTTAAAAGGTTAATCACTTCACATCACCTGTAACAACTATTGTCAAGCTTTATTTTTTTAACAGATTAATTTTATTACTAAAAGCAATTATTTTTCTATCAGTTTTTATATTACAAATTTGTCATTCATCTGTAATATTATTCTGCTTGTATCCTACATTTGAATGTCATCATTTAATGGGTCCAGCTAGTTTTTGAAATTATATATGTCTAAGTGTTATACAACTCAAACCCTATTTTTCTTAATTTAAGGAATTTTATATATGCAATATAAGAAGCTGATAAAGAGTGGATAGTAATTTAGAGAATTTTAAAAATTGTACAGTTGTCTCACATTAACAAATACGTGATATTAGCTTGGTAAGGTGCTTAATAGTGGTAGAGAATTGAACTATTGATAAGCCAGCTGTTACAATTTAACATGAATGTACTAAACAAAGAATATGAATGGCCAAAGTGGGTGCCCAAATACAAGTTAGACATTTTACCCATAATGAAGGAATTAGCATTTTAATGTATGACTATTCCTAGGTGGAAAAAGAAAATTAATCAGATTGGCAATATCACTTTTACCTAATGAACCATAACACTGTCTAGCTTGTGCATGGATTTACAAAGATCTTTATAGAAACACTTGACTCTAAATGTTTGTAATTGTTTAAAGTGATAATTAAAAAAAATAATGCTAATATTGGATAACAATGCAACATCAAATATTCATTAATTTCCCATAATTCTCAATAGATAATTAAGTGATTGGATAAATAAGTACTTAATTGAAATGATAATTTGTTTCTGCAAAAATATATTACACAGGCTATAATTATGACACTTCGGGAATTGCAACCCATATATCTTGTAGAACTAATTTCTAGCGCTTATTTTTACTGGACATTATTTTTTCAGTAAGCACAAAACTGTCATTATTGAAAGTCTAGTGACTTACAATATAGTTGCTTCAAGAAACAAGGCTAGTATAAAAAAATCAGTAAGTTCTAAAGTTATGATTACAAAGACTGGTTATAGAGGTTCCATAATTCAGAAAAAAGAAGTACAGAATTAAATTTTATATTTTAAAACAAAGGTTTGTATATTTATTGAAACGTGTGTGAATATAAATACTATTTAAATTATTGAAAAATTAAGAAAATAACTTTGATAGAGGCAAAGAAATTAGGGCTTAAAAGTCTTCTCTAGTAATTTTTTTTTTAGATATCTTTAGTCTTTTTGAGTTGATAAAAGATAATAGTTTTATTCATTTTCTGTAACTTAACTGAATGTAACCTTTCAACTTCCTGTGTTACACAGGAAGTTGAAAGGTTACATTCATTGCATTTGTTTACAAACCAATATTTAATTACAAACCATTCAATACTCAAAAAAATATTTTTGTTTTTACCCTTATTTAAAACAGTGTGTGTGTGTGTGTGAGTATATATATATATATATATATATATATATATAAAGAGAGAGAGAGAGAGACAACAAGATCCTCCAAATTTAAGAGAGTTGAAAGGTCATTAAAAATAAGTAAAACTTTTAGTAATTTTTTTTATGCCAATCAAATGAGAAAAATGTGAAACCTGTAGCTGTCATGATTCAAAATAGTGATTTTTCCAGGAAAAGAGAGGAAAAATCCACTTTTTAGTATTCAAGAAATAATGTGAAAACTAAGCTACACAAATTGGCTAAGTAAATGTATGCACATGGGAGCACATACCACAATCACAGATTATAAATAAAACAGCCGAAAAACCAGAATGTGTGGAGAAAGAAGCTTTTGATATATTCAGAATATCATCAAAAGGTTAGAGAGAAATATATCAGAGAATTTCATACATAATATTGGTGTGTGTATGTGTGTGTGTGTGCATGCATAGGTGTATGCTAAAAATCATACCAGCACTACTAGATTAACTATAAATAATAATTATGTCAATACTTTTAAGAGTTACCATTTTGCAAAAACCTTTGATTTCCACATTCTTAATTTTACTGGGTTAACGGAATATGGAAAATCCAGCTTAAATAAAATTTAATATAAAATGTTAAGATTAAGACTTGTACAAAGCCAACAAAAACAGTGTCATTAATCTTTTATTTGCTAACACCACACAAAATTGTTTTAAACAGCCACTGAAAAGTGATGCTATTTTTCTCATTACTTTGTATTTTTCAAAATCAATTTTTCTTCTTTGATTTGTGTTTGTTTTCTGTAAAAACAAAATAAAATATTTAAAATTATAACATTTTCTTTTGCAATACAGGTCTTTCAAACATTGACAAAAATCAAACAGCCTGATTATAAATTTTTTTCTTCTAATACTTAACATTTAAAATTCTAAATTCATTTTTTTTAGTTCAAATGAAACATCAAACCAGATGCACCCTCCACACAATCTTTTAAAGATTTTCTTGTAGCACAGTAAGAAACTTGAATATCTTCCCCATATTGTTATGTTAGGACACTAGCTGCCTCTCAGCCCAATGATGAGAGTAAATTATTGTGAGTAGTCAATTCTCTGCACCTGTCTTACAATATGCATATATATTCAAGTGTATATATGTGTGTGTGTGTGTGTATGTATATGTGTGTAAATATATACATTTCATACAAGATTGACTATTGTTCACCTCATGACAGCAGTAACATAAGATGACAGTCAATTTTCATTTGTCAGCATTTTTATATTTTCCAACTCCAATGCTTTTTTTTTACCTCAACTTGTTAAAAAAAAATTATAAAATTTTAAAGAAGAAAAAAAAAAGAAAAGAGATCATTTTTTCAAATTCTAAATACTGGTGCCAAGAACCAAATAACCAATACATGATCAGTCCAGGATTATTTTTCTTTTTCTTTTTGGTGACTGGTATCAGCATACACCAGAGCCATGTTAGATTTAAACAAAAAATCATCACTGTAACAACTGCTGCCACCATTTTAGCTCACAGCAACTAATCTCCTACTGCTAGGATATCATCATTTCTTGACTCTCATCTTCAACATTTGTGGATTTTGGAGATGACTCAGGAGTAATATATGAATGAAGGGGCAGCTGTTGGCTGGGTGCTGGCTGCAAGGAAACAAAATTAATTTATCAATAGTATATGTATAACACTTATTTTCCTATATTTTGTACAAGAACAAAGTTATGTTAATCCAATATATAAACTGACAAACCATATTAGATATATACAATTTCTGAATTTGTAATGAAACAAAAAACTACACTTTCAATATATTTTTCTTTATTAGCAATTTTCTTACTATAAAAAATCTTAATTAAGTTTTTATTTGAAGTAAAATTGAAAGAAAAATTATCTTCCCAAAGAAAAGATTAGAAGTTTTGAAATGGTGTCTTGTCAGAAAGGTGTATATAATCTGAGAAAGATCAATTTTTGTTAGCCATCTCCAACAACAGCAAAATAAAAAAAAATATTGTAAATTTGAACAATAAGTGGTTAAATGAAATATACAATATTCAATCAGACCAAGGAGGTACATGTAAAGGGAACTGGAAACTTTAGATTTAATTGAAGAAATAAAAATCATAATGCAATGTTTTCAAACTTGCTATTTAAGGGAAGAAAAAAAACAAAAAAACTTTTCTTCTTTAAAAGAACATAGAAAATGTGAGCCAACAGAACAAAAATTCTACTTACATGTAAAACAACTTGATCAGAGTTGTGTGAGGAATTATTATAATGATTAACATGCTGGGAATGTATGTCATTTAATTGTGAAGATTCCGTATTATTTATCTTTGGTAAGCTGCTGCCAAAAGGATTTGGGGGATTCTGCATTGGTTGTCTACCAAACTCAAATCTGGACATCTGTTGAGTAACAGCTAATAAACCACCTTCATCTACATTTATTATCACCCAGATAACTTCTGCAAATAAAGCAAAAATGTCATTAAACAAAACAATGCACCATAGGAATTCACGACCAACAAATTTGGCTCATTAAATTTGCTAAAATTGACAACCAATGAGAATTAAATGAAACCAAAGACATTAGATATTTAAATTTGAGATACAAGTTAGATTACTACATTACAGAACAAGTTTTATGTGTTCATTTTTGTAAAATCTTACAAAGTTAAAATGCTAACTTTCCTACCAGTATCAAATTAACAAAAATCAAATCAGATCTGAACAAGAATAAAATAAAATATGTAAATAACTACTGCCTGGGTTAGATTTAGATTTTACTAGTAAAAAAGATTAAACAAGTCAGATGACAAGTTACATACCATAAACTGTTCAAGACCCCAAAAAGGTACACATTTTTATTACAAATATTGAGTGGCCAAAAAGCTTGGTTTATTATGTAAAAATAAGACATTTTTTCTTTATTTTTGACATTACTCAATTGAACAACATATTTACTGTTTCATCCCACTATCTTCTGCCATCTTTCAGGCAATTTCTTAATTCCATTCTTTCAGAACTTCATCTTTTTTAATAGAGCTGCTCTAGGTGCCTTTTGCAGTATTCCAAGGAATTGTAATGACTAGCGAATAAATAGTAATCCAAAAGGTACAATATCTGCTGAATATGGCAGAGGAGTGAAAACTTCCCAACCAAGCTGATGGTCCATTTTACTTGCCCTATGATCTTGAGCATGCCATGTTGTTGTAAGTATCCTCTTTTCATTGCCCATCACAATTTGTTTCAAGAATGGAACATGTTCATTACATTTTTAAAAAAGATTTTACCCTAATAATTAAACCTTTTGTTTTCATCCAGTGCCTTTCCAGATTGTGAATATAAATCTATGCAGTGATTTTATTCACTGATATCTTTTATATTATGATTCAAGAGAATTCAAATGTAAAAATTAGGGCATGATTATTTTTTATATCTTTTAGTGATGAGTTGTTAGAAGCTTACAGATTTGGAAATAAGAGGGTAAAAGGAATGATACAAATTGTGAGGAAGTTTTAAAGGTTCAATGCAATGTTCTTACTGTCAAAAACAGTAACATTTTAGTTGTGCGCCGGGGGGGAACATTAACTGGAAACTAATTGTAATACACACAAATTTTTATTAGTTTTAAAATATGATAGAAATTCCATAATCATATTTTTGGAAGGGGAGATAAAAATGTGCAAGTACAACTGACAAAAATGTATAACAGAAATTAAAACAATTAAAACCAAAGTCATCTAAAATAATTATATTGAAAAATTTAGAATCATTTAATTTGCTAGTACCACATATAGCAAATTTTCATTCCATATTTTAAAAAGTAGTTCAACCACCTCATCCACACAAACACATATATATATATATACAAACCTCCAAAATAAGAACCAGATGGTGTAATCATGCGCCATTGTCCCTGGCAAATTCCTGTCTTTGATGGGCTCACCATATCTACACTGATGTCAGTCATCTGACCAGGACCAAGGCTACCAGACATTACTCTGTCTACATGAGTCATTTGATCACCATAGTAAAATTTTAAACAGCAGCCACTGGGCCAACTATCTTCTCCTGAAGAGAGAGAAAGAGAGAAAAAATTAAAGTAAATATCTTAAAAACATTATACAAGTCATGCTTATTATATATATGTAAGCAGAATGAGCATTTTTAAAGTGTCACTAAGCTCAGGAAAACATTACGTCTGAGTTTGCTGAACATAAGTAATGTACAGTTAATGAAAAAGACAAAGGAAACAGATTACATCTTCCTTAAAAATCTCAGTTAAATTAAAAGTTAAAGCTCAATAATTATTTAACTGTCTAACACTGAAAACATTAAATAAAAAATATAACAATATTTATAAAAGTAAAAAAGTCATTTATACTTGTATCAGATAAATAGTGAGAAAATCATTTTTTTTAGCTAAGATTAAACAGTTGTTTCTGGTTTTGGTAAAAAATGTGCAAGCTCTAAAATTTAGAAAATATTACTAAGAAAAGTACCTAAATAAATTTATATCATACCTATACCACATTAACCCTAGTTATGAAGAGTGTCACAAGTAGTATAGTATATGATTCAATTCCAGGAGGGTGGGGAACTGTATCAACCACAATCATTAGCTTTTGGGACACCAGGAAACAAAAGCAGACAGAACAAGAAATCAGGTGTTGTATCAATGAGAATTATATTAATGTTGGTTCAACTCGTAGAGCAGTGTTGCTACCACCTGGGGTTTTCTGAACTAAACGTCAAAGACTGAACCGGACTTTTTAGATGCAAAACATGGAAACAAATCCAACTAGAGCTCAATGTGTTATCACAGGGGACCGAAGACAAAATGAGTCTAATTTCTCCTTCCAGTGCTGTACTTAAATGGAAAAATCATTCCACTGAACTTCACCCAAAAATCAGTAATGTCTCAGAAACTCAAAGCTCATTCTTAAATATATTGGTCAGAATCAACTATCAATGCCAGTCCCACACATTTTACTAGTCAAGATCCCTGGTTAGCCTGTGGGTTTATAATCGATCAAAGGAGTTTCAGTTATGGTGGCTTCACTTTATGATAGCTACGGTATTAGGAGGAAGGGGGGAATACCTGAACTAGTTTATCAACACCATTCCTTTCGATAGTTCACAACGGAAAGGATTTATGACCTTCACTTAGGCCATCACACCTTTGGAATTTCCCCAACTTGCTTCTATGAGAGTTCATCATGGTATCACAATATATGTAAATGTTACTAACTTTATAGTTAGCAAAATAATTATGTAAAATAAGTTTGTGTCTTGAAATTTTCATGACTATAAACAGTCTTTAAAAAAAAAGACAATCATTTTGCTTCTTTGGTCAATAGTGTTTATGAATTTATAACACACAAGAGAAGAATAATATTCATTCTTAAATCTATCAGCTACCAAAACTATGGCAGCTCTTCCAGTCCATTACCTTAAAAACTAAAAACTCTGCATTAGTTGTGAATCACTTATATCATAAAAACCTATAAATTTCCATCTTTTTTCCCTCAGATTCCTTAAAAACAAACTGCTCACCTGAATTCTGTAACCGCCAAGTTTTTGTGAATTTGGTATTTGGAGGTACAGATTCTCCCTCTCCAACTGTGACATCTTTAACAAAAGACATGGACGGTAAGCTGGCTCTGGGCTGCTGAATATCATAGTAAGAGCAAATAGCTGCTTGCAAATTCCTAAAAGGAAAACAGGATATAATATAAATGAAAAGTATTCTAAATCAACTTACATGTAGGTAAATTTCTATATACATTAATAAAAAAATGTATATGCATTATTTTTGGTTAATGATTAACTGAAAGGATAGCAAAATAAAAGAAAAAGGGCACATTTTCACAAAACATTTTGAACATTTGAAACTATCAACTTATCTATGATTCAAGGGTGACACTAAATGGATGTTTTACCAAACATATTGTCATTTGGCATCTTTACTTTTAATATTCTCTAGAACAGGAGTCGGCAAACCTTTTTGGAGGCGGGCCAGATTAGAAATGTTTTTAGCCTATATCTTGTGGGCCAAGGCGAAGAAAAATAATCAAACAATGATCATACAAGGCTATAGAAACAGATTGTTTTTTTATTATTTTAATTTTTTTTTAATAAAAAGGGATATATATGTACATAAACTTCAATGAGAACTATGAAATTCATTTTTGGGGACAAAATATTGTCAAATTGAGGTTGAAATTTAGTGGTTGGCATAACAAAAAGGGACTGCATGTGGCAATCAGTTAACACTGACCTATAGACAGATTCAATATATTTCACCTTCAAAAATATTTTTCACACAAACATGTGCCGAATGCTGAAGCCCATTCCTGGGCAAAGGATTTTAAAGAAGTATATCCTTTGTCTGGGAGGCATTTATAATTTATCATTTCAAAGTCAATCAAGTTTTCCCTTTTGTCTTCTTACAGGTCACTTGACTAAGGTCAAAAACTTCCAGTTGAAGATCTGATGGAAGTTCCTCGATAATACAGTCAAATGTATTTTGAAATTTTTTGTAATGCTTTTGCATTTTCATCCAGATCTGAAAAATGCTGTTGAAACTGTAGATTCAGAGTAGTTAGAATGTCTTGAGTGAATTCAAGAGGAAATGGAGAATTCGCTTCTTGGTTATATTTTTCACAGTAGGGAAAGTAGTTAAAGCTATTTATCATTATCTGGGAGTAAAAGAAGGTTAATTTGTGCCGAAAAGCTTTTACTGCAGAGTATATGTCATTTATAAGTTTAGAATCACCTTGCAATCGAACATCGAATTCAATAAGATGAGTGATCAAGTTAGCTGAGAATGCTAATTTCCCAAACTATTCACTGTTTGTAAGTAGCGGCTGAGCATGATTTTTCTCATTCCAAAAAATATCAATTGCCTTCTGAAGTTCAAAAAAAATTGTGAGATAATTTCCCCCGCTTCTAAGCCATCTTACAGCAGTGTGGTAGGGCAAAAATTGCTATGACAGATCTAAATTAAATTAACATTGTCATCACTGAAGTTTGTACGACAAGAAATGTATTGGGGCCTTCCTTTCCAGTCCTACAAAGTACTGTTACGAACATATAGAGCGCCCTATGTAGCTGAGTTTATTAATAGAACAGCAGGAATTTGTAGTATTAAAACATTTTTGAATATATAAAACATTGACCCATTTGAGGCCACTGCAAAAATGAGACTTTAGCACTATTTTTCGATACTGAATTTTATTATTTGCTAACCAAAGATAGATAAAGAAAACAAAGAATTTTTGTATGCAACGTCACATATTCAATGAAATCAGCGAGCTGGAGGCTGCGGGCGTAGTTTGCCGACCCTTGCTCTAGAAGTTTTTCACACAAAATTCTAAAATTTAGATATAAGATTTTATTCAGGAAGACTCAATTATAATATTGAGAATTGTATCCAAGTCAAAGTTACAGGGGTGAGGGGAAGCTGGATAAAAAATTATAAATTAAATTGCAAAATTTACAAAAAAACTTTCAATGACTGTTTGGCCAAAAGTTTTACCTCAAACTTGTATAAAAGATTATTTATATTGTCAAAATCTTTGTTTTATTATTAAGAAGAAAGATTGGAGAAAAAAATCTAATAAAACCTTTGAGAAAAATCTATTGAATCAGAGATTTTTGAGAGTAAATTAACAGCGTGAAAAGTTGTCCATTTGTAAACATTAAAATGATGTAAATTTGGCATTCAAAATTTTCTGTTATGAAAAATATTATTTTATATTATTATATAAAATAACATTGCTTTAACAATAAGAATTAAAACATAATTTCTCTGGGTATTTTAAAAAAAAAAAAAAATTATTTTATTAATTCTACAATTTCCATAGTGTCTTCTTAACAATAAAATATTTTATTAATTCTGCAATTTCTAATCTTTTTATACAAAATCGTTGACAAAATCATGATTAGTACTATTATAATAGTTTAGACAAACTATGTTTAGGCATGAAGATTGTAGACATTCTGGGTGTAGAAAATCTGGGAAGACAAACTGCATATGAACCATTTCAACATTTGAGATGTGTTCCAGATTGTTTTCAGGATTATGATTATTCTTGTTTATATGTATTTTTATTTATATGTTTTTAGTTCTTTCGCAAGGTGTCAAATCATTAGAAATATGTGTTGAAAACTTGTCTTGTATATATTGTGAATGTGTCTTAGTGTTTAGGTCATTGATGTAAATATGTTTTTTACTGAAATTTGGTATACCATATACTTTGTAATATATTGGAGTACCCCATACTCCAATATATTACAAATTATATGGTATACGAAATTTCAGTAAAAAACATATTTGGTGGTATTATTTAATAAAAAGCATTAAAGTATGCCTTTGTTTATTTGTTCAAATCCCACTTAGTTTTTATACAATTGACAATGTTTGCCATTTTTCACTTATTATAGCCCACACTTGAATATCGTCCATAACCCCCTCCCCGGCCCACATTATCACGGCTCAGTTATAATGCGATTGGTTTTCTTGGACCCCAACACTCGCATTATAACTGGGGAGGCTTGTATCAGATTTTTTTTTTCAATAGGAAAACTGAAACCCACTTTAACATTTTGTATAAGCTTCATGGCAATTATTTTCCATATGTACAATGTACATTCCTTTAAAAATACAATTTCTAAATTCAGATTTTAAAATACTATCAAGCTTTTATAGTCCTGAGATAAGGCAGGTCATTAATTGGAGCAGAATATTTGTAAATTTTATTAAAGTCATCATCAGCTGACATTATATAGGCTACAAAATCTCTCATTACAGAAAAACAAGGGTGTTGACAAATTTATAGACTGCTATTTTTTGACAAGTTTCATGGATCCGAGAGAGTTTAAGGGGAAAAAGTTTAACCATAATAATAGATGCATCTAGAAAAACACAAAACACCAAAAAAAGAAAATAATAGGCTGACATTAAAAGTAACCATTTTTTTCATGCTACATTTATAAGTTCTCAAATTCAACTATTAATAAGTAGTAAATATAGGTTAATTATACTAGAAAGGCAGTCTGAAATCAACAAGCTGTTACGCACTAATTAATTATAAAAAAAAGTACTTAAATTTTATCTGGATATCAATATAAAACTTATTTTTAATTACTTTTTCAATGAAATTTCAGTAGCAATTGAAACCTTAAAGTATGATATAACACCTCTGTAAACTGCTTTCAGAAGCCAGAAATGAAATGTAATTTTGCTTTTAACAGCAACCACAACAATACCTTTCCAGCATACATGTCCTAATAAGCACTGCGATAGACAATCACAAGCAGATAACAAAACTGTAGTGTTTGCTTCATGTTTACAACCAGGTACAACGTGACCTCCAATTCACTTTTACTACTGTAAGGCAAATAATTCTGCCCTTATTTTCTGAACAGAATTTCTTAAGCCAATTTCAAAAGCTTAATACTTTTGTATTGATCTATTGATATAGTAGGAAGAACAAAAGAAAAAATACAAGACATAAATATGAACAAGTTTTACATAAAGCTGTTTAAATATCCACGTTAGCACCATTTAGTCATGTTTCACTCTTTGTGCACACAGCTACGACAATCTTTAAAAATCATTTAATTTTTAGGCAAAATAAACTCATTGGATAGTTTACTAAATATATTTTCTCAATCAAATACATGTATCACATACTTGTGACATATGCAGGTAGAGAATCCAACAATATAAAATTGGACTTTTTCAACGAATGTTCCAACCACTATACTTAAATTATGAATTATTTTGATAAGATACATATTATAAAAATCTGAATTCTTTCAACAGAAGGGAATTTTTTTATTTAATTTATTTATTTAAATTTCTCTAAGTGTATATGAAAAGGCTTATGTTGGATAAAATATTACTTTTCCAATTTACAACAAAGATTTATGAAATTAAAATAAGATGCAATATGGTTCATCTTATAAATATAGCATTTTAAGCAATCATTTTTACATGTGTATATTTTTTAAAAGTGCATAGGCCTTGCAAAGCAGATTGAAAGCTTCAGTTTATAAATATATAAGTTATAAAAGTAAAAAAACTTTTTTTTTTCTTTTTAAATCGACACTTCAAAAAGTTCTGTATCAACTTAACATGAAAAAGATTAAATTAATCCAGTTGAAATTTAAAATATTTTTCAAAATTGTTGCCTTCCAAGTCAATCAGGACTGTCTATAAACCAAAGTTTGTACTACTTCCAGCATAATTTAATTTGAAATATCACAATCGACATGCTTTTTGCAACTTTTTCTGAAATCTAATCATCTAACTAAATGGTATTACAACGATTTAATTTTGCTACCCAGAGTTTTCTCTCAAAATAAATCTGCAGCTTATTGTAAAAATGTTTTCATACAGGTTAATAAGGAGAATAAATTTATGACTGACTAGAAAGCATTTTAGTCAGTATGGACATGAAATCAGCATCAGATACTGAGTGAATAGGGGGAAAGGTTTCCATTTATAGGTGCTTAGAAGTTGGGGGGGGGATTCAGAAGAAACTTTGGTAGACATTAGTGTATTTGATGTACTTCTAACCTTTTTCTTTGAAGTCTGGTTGCCAATAAAAATAAATATATTTATCGTTGGCATTACAATTTTATTATTATAACTTCATATACAACTAGAAAGCACTCAGAGCACATACCCGTGCCAACGCCATTCACTAACTAAAAACAGAGATAAAATATTTAAAATAGGGGAGAGGACACAACTCTCACAATATGTACAAATATTGAGTTACTCCCCTTGAAATTTAAATTTACCATTTTTATCTACTGTTCATTTTTAACTTCTTTTCATACAGAATAATAAAAATATCTCAACCGTAAACAAATTCCTGGACCCGCCCAAAATGTAATCACTTCTTCCTTCCACAAAATTTCATTGAGAACTTTTGGAGATATTGTGTGGACAGACAGATGGACACAACTGAATACATATACCTCTCTAACTTTCTTGGCAAAGTTAATTAAAAAAAGGAGGATTTTTGCATAGGGTTGGAAATCCAATTAAAAGAAAAAATTACTGTAGAAAATATTTGTGCATTCACTTGTGTTCAATTTGGAGAAGATATTCTGACAATGGACAGTAAAATAAAGCAAGTATTAAAAAAATAAATAAATTAGGAATCACTTAGAGAGCAGACTGCAAATGCCATTCATTCATTGAGAACCTTTGGAGATATTGTGTTGCCAGACAGACAGATGCAACCAAATACATTTTCCACTACAAAATATGTTCTGTATAAACTGTAATGATTCACGTTGAATTTATTTTTTAAAGTTAAAATCAGTCAGGTTTTATTTTTTTGGCAAGTTGGAGTAAGGAGGGTTGTCTGAAAGCTTAAAAATGAAAATGCTATAATGGTGGTATCACAAAAATTGACTTTTGACCCAAAATTCTTTTAAATATTGTAACAGTGGCCATACATAACTCAATAAGATTTTTTTTTCCATTATACTCTCAAATCTGTCCTCTTTAAAATGATGTAACTTATTACAGTTTGATACATTAAAATTGTTTTGGGGGGTTTTTATGTGGAGTTAAGTCTTCTGCTGATTTTATATCCATACCCGCATTTTAGTGAATTAGGAAAAAAACTTCCATGCAATGTGGTCAGAGTGCATCTGTATTTATGCTTAGTAGTAACATACAACCTGATATCGTAAACCAAGTTTTTAACTGGTCCTTTCTGTTAGTGCAGAGGATAGCAAGATTTTTCAGAAGTCATCTTCAAGACAATTTCATGCATTTTTGTTATATGTAAGTATATGTGTCTATGTAAATAACACCTTATATATAAAATAATCAAATAAATAAAATGAACATGCAAAATGTGGGCTCCTCATAATTAGCAACCACAAATCAAAGTTATATTAGAATTTTTTAAATGAGGATCTAAGTATAAGCTAGTGTCTGGATGTAACCATGAGAAATTTCAAGTTAAATATACATTTCTTTAATTCATTACCATATGACATTTGATAGCATTTGAAAACAAAGGCTAACTCTTGAAGTAATGACCATTTAGCAAAAATAAAACCTATTCTGGCAACTGGTTTCTTATTAGTTTTATCCTAAAAAGAATATATCACATTAGAAAACGATTTTTTAACCACAAAAAGTCACTGATTCACAAGATTTGAACTCATTATGAAGCCAGATCAGACAAAATGAAATATTTGTTATAAAATATAATAAATATGAAGAGTTTATCAAACATTTAAGTCATAACCAGATAGTTATTTTGAAAATACAGTGCATGTTAATTTTTAGAATTCCAAAAGACTATATAAATAAAATATTTATTGTTGTTTCCTCTTATATTCTTTGTTCATCAGCAATAGTCAAAATAGTCTTCCAATTTAGAACCTTATGAGAGAAATATTTGCTCAGGATAGCTAACTTCAAACATAGATGACCAGTGCTTACATTTTTTTTTACTTATTTGTTGCAATGTAATATTTACCTGTTAGAAAGCACTGAAATTTGCATGGGCAAAAAATTGACTACCATGTAAATTTAAACTAGATAAGTATTTAATTTTCTAATTAACAATTACATTAGTTAGTACTAATAATAATGTAGTCAAAGTAATTTTAGTAAATTGGAAAATAAAAGAACTACATCAATAATGTACATGGGTTGGATTTTGGTTAACATATCTAATTTACAAAGATTAACACAAAGAGAAGCTATTAGCAAATTGTATACAGACACTGGAAGGTGTAGACAAACTTTAGACAATTGTTTGCCACCCAAATTTCTTAAAGAGATTTTTCATTTAAAATGGTACTTGATCAGTGTTCTTATACATTTTTACACTTACCTAGAGAAAATGGGTAATACCAAAGATTAAATATGAGCATGATTTTCTGGCCCATTTAGTTTGTGTTTATATTCATAAATGCATACTATTTTTCCTTCTTATAGACCAGGGGTAGATAACCTACGGCCTGCGAGCACATATTGAGACACTAACTAGGCTTACTTTTATTTTTTAAAGATTCTTTGTGTCTTTTTATAGATTCAAAAGATACTTAATTGAGTTCTTTGATTACTAATTCTTGGTTAACCACAAATGATTTTCTAGCATGTGTTACTCATTGATTTGAGGCAAAATATAACTAGATATATTTATATTGATAATTCCTATATTTTGAGGTTTTTTTATGGCATTTATCTGGCCCAGCATCCACTCATTAAGTGAAACAGCCTGCAGAGGCAAAAAGTTGCTGGCTCCTGTTACAGACTTTCAGACAAAACAGTAATGTATTCCTGGAAAAAAAATCCCTAAAGGCAACTCCAGTACTGTCAAAACTGAAATTTTTGTCCTTGAATTTGTCAGCAGCTAGAGCCAATATCATTAAATTACCTACACATTCTGCAACTGGCAGTTCCCTTAAACAGTCATGAAAGTAGATTACCTAAAGATTAATTAGTTGATTTACATTTATAGAAGTTACAATCTATCTAAAAAAGTTACAATCTATTGCTAAGCATTTTGATCATAACAAAAATGACTTTCAATCATGTGTATATAAAACTAGCAAAGTGACCCAATTGAGATTATCATTAACATGTATATGCTAATTTACAAGATATTTTTAAACACAGTTAATTAACCAGGGAATAGAATAGACAAATGCAATAAGAAAAAAATATTTGTCTTAAAAATACACCATTGTTTGCAGTTGTATACGGTTGAAGACAAACAAGAGCTACTATTCTCTCACAAAACTAATGCTCCAATTATTTTCATTTTTTTTCACAAGGTATTGTGAACTTTTCAGAGTTTCAATTTTAATTTTTTAAATTTCAAATCAATCAAAATTATGAAAATGTATCCATTATATCTAAATAATAAAATATGAGTTTTAAGGAAGAATGAATAGAGTAAAGCATAGAAGGTTAAGTTTTGTTTGCTGTGAAAATCTATTTTACTTAACAGATGCTTACTGAAATACATTTATATTACATAGGTAAACTAAAAATTCTTGACTTTCAATAATGCTTCAGTAATAATATTAAATTATCAGCTTTAGAAAGTTCACTTTGATTAGAGATTTGTTCTATGATTTATGGGAATAAATCAATGTGGTGGTTAATGGAAGAGATAAATAAAGATTACAGAGTTATACAATAAAAAAAATAGACCAAAGGATGTAAGAAGGGTCATCGAAACCTAGAAATCTTTTGATACTGATATAGACTGAGAGCCAAGTTAATCAAAAAACATTTTAACTCATTTGTACAAATCAAAGTGGGCATTAAATATTCTGCTTAAATGTTTTTATTATTATTATTATTAAATAAAAATGCCTTTATGGGCATCCCCCGTATACAATTTACATTAAAATAATACATATTCAACCTTAAAATAAAAATTTAATAAAAATAAAATACACATTAATTCTAGTAATAAAAATTTATGAAAGTTAATAAAAAAATTACAAGCTTGTCAGTACAGAGAAACTTTTACCAGGCACATTTCCCCCCCCCCCCTAAATTCTTCTATATATCTCATCTGATAAATCCCAAAGTTGCCCTATTAATTAATCACTGATACCCACAAAACTGGTTTAAATAATGTTGCTGGGTTTAGGTTACACGTGTGTTCAGACATTTATATGTATCTATCTATGTATCCAGACTTCGCCCAGCCCTAACCATTCATAGTAGAATCTTGAAGCGCGCACACACAAACTCCCCTGAATGAGTAGGGAAAATGTTTGTTTTGGGTTGTTTTTTTTTTTAAATTCCCCCCCAAAATAGATTTTTAGTGGGTGGTTCAATTTACAATGTAAGTTTATGCCAAATTGATCCCTTAGTTTGTGTCCAGCAGCATTCTCACTTGTTTTTTGAAAGTTTGGACTATTTAGTAATCACTGGCTTCCACCACTGTTTAATTTACAAGATAAAAAGAAGCACATATAGTTGGCGGTGATTCATAATTTCTCTTGGAATGCTAGTTTATTTTTGTTTTGTAGTTTTAGTAGAGACTGAAGTGATAAAAACCACTATTGTAGGTTGGTTTTCTATTATTTGTTTGTCTTTTTCTTTGCATCATTATTATACATTTAAAAAGTGAATAAAAACTGTTTGGAATAAGATTTCATTCTTTATAAACTTCATAAAATATTAAAATGAATGACAACAAACACATTTTTCCTCTTTAATCATTATGGCAACCTGACATTAACCTTTACACGTCATGCAATGATAGCTGTGTTAATTCTACATTGGCCTTTTTCACTTTGGGGATTCTTCTTTTCATAAATGAAAGAGAATGGGATACTTCTGTCACCATTCCATTTATTTACACTAATCCCACCCCCAATCACCACCACCACCAAAATGTGCAAATCCCAGAATATCTATAACATATACTTTTGAAGAATCAACCATATGAATCATACATTTGAAGAAGAAAAAAACCATCTGCTATCAAGTAGAAATTAACATTTGAAAATTTTACTGAACTTTTCTTTCCTACTTTTGAAAAAAAAAAAAAGATGGAATTAAATGCTTACTCTGCCTTGCATAGGATTTAACTCAGGTCTATCAACTCATTCCTACACAGGATTTTTGTTTTCAGAAATATTTAGTATTCACACAGAACCAGTTAAAATAAAATTTTACAGACACTGTCACATCTAAAAATAAGCCTTGAAAAAACTAACATTTGTTTTGCAGGTATATTTTCAATTTTATTCAATTTCTGTAGACACGTATCGAGTAAAGCAAATCTAATTTCCTAACTTATGAAAAGAGAAATATAACATGGAAATCACATTGAACTCATAACTGTGAAAAGGTGCGGATTTAGTTTTGAAGTACAGTAAATCCTCCCTATAAATAACTAATGGGGTGGGGGGGTGGGGGGTCATTAATACCGAAAGTTCATTATACCCCATGGTTGCCCCACAGTAAGTGCAGTAGTTTGCCCTATTTAATGAACATTCGGTAAATCCAAAGGCAGCTCAGTTGTCCCTCATTCTATTTTTGACCTTACCTCTTCACGCAAATGTTATGTACAGTTTACAAAATGAAGCACGGAAAGCAGTCTGGACAGTGAAAATACCAAAATATTATCAAACTTGCAATGAAAATGTTCAGTATTTTTGATAGCACCTACATATGTGAACAAACCTTCTCTGTCATGAACATGAATAAGAGCAAGCAACATTCTTTGACAGCTGAACATTTGGAAGATATTTTGAAAGTATCGAATTCACATGTCTCTGGAATATGACAAGCTCGTAGCCAAAAAGAGGTGTAACATTTTTCATTGAATTTGAAGGTGACACAATTTAACAAAAGTTAAGGTAAATAGATGATTGCTTTTTGTTCATAACTTTTACTTTTCTTTGCTCTTTTAACTATTTTTGTATCACAAGTAGCTATGAACAAAGATTTTCAGCGGGAAACCAGTATCTGAGAAATAAAAATTGTTTAAAAGATAATTTTAACGTTAAAATCTTTATGTGATTAGTAAGAAGCAAGATTGGAGTATAATCTGATATAAACATTCTTCGAATAAACTATAGAAACGGAGATATATTTTGAAATTTAAAAAGAAGTTATTAAAAGTTGTTTATCTGTAAACAAAAAATAATGTTTATAAAGTTCCCATTGCAAATTTAAGAGAAAACAAAATTCACGTGATTACAGCGCCTTCATTAATTGGATGATTTAGTTTACTTATGCAATCTAGTTTTCATTGAATATTACACATTTTATAGATAAATCCCTGGATAAATAAATTTGTTTTCCTTTTTAAAAAAAGTACCAGGGTATGGATGCCTTACTTTGGAATTTAAAAGATTTGAAAAGCAAGTAAAGTATTGTTCTTCTTGGCAACTTTTTAATTTTATTTGTTTCTGTAAAATATTTTTAAAAATCAGTACTTTTATCAAATATTTTGATTAATTTGATTTTT